>JABFPB010003368.1:0-17275 GCA_022817645.1 Ceratoteleas bidentatus
CTAGTATGAAGAATTTAGATACAAATTAATAATTCATCAAATATTGTAAATTAAATAAAATCAAAAATTGCTGTCTCTCTTTAAATGCATAAAAAACCGCAGTCTATTAATGATAGTATATTATTAATACACCTCGTAGGTACATCAATCTTCAACGAGCAGATATTTTTTAATGAAACATTGTAATAAATCTCTATTATTCCAGTTGATTTTAAATCAACAAAATAATTATAACAAAATAATTCTCCAATAGAAAAGAAATTATTTTAAAAGAATTTAATACATATTTAATACATGTTTTATACATGATGTAAAAACAAGATTTTTAAGATGAGAGAGCATCTGCACAAAGCTTTGTAAACGGGAAAAATACCGAATTTTAAAAGATAGTAACAGTTAGTTTTCTTGGACTAAGTAATATTTCATATTAATCAAAAATTAGTTTGACGCGAGTATCATTTTTTCAGTGAAATTAGCTGGCTCGAGGTCACAATGCAATTGTTAGAACATTTTATTATAAAAAATTGTTAATTTTACTGTTTTTTACAATATAATTTTTTCATTGTCGTTAGTATCACAGCTTCACAGTTTAAACTGTAATTTTTACTGGTCTTTTTCTCTCAGTAATTTTTTCCTGTACAACATAACCTATTTTTTTAACGAGTCAGAGAAAAGTTGTCTAGGTGACAATCAGCTTGTAATTTTCTTGATATTACTTCTTCCATTATACAAGTTATTAAACAGATGTTACGTCAATAAATGGTTTTAGTTATTCAATTACAATGGAGAAATAATGGAAGTAATTGAATTACAATGAAGAACGAAGATCCAGGTCAAAAGAAGATAGTATAACGAAAACGTTATATTATTAGCAATCGATAAAAGGTTTGACTGGTTTTCGTATGAAAAATTTAAATGTTGCTACACCTCTGTTCGACCACGTTTTCTTACTACGCTTATCTGAAAGTGCAATGTTGTATTCGGTTGTCAGTCTCTGCAACCGTTATGATGTACGTCTATATAACCTGAGTTATGGATATCTGATTTTTGAATATCACTGCCAACCAGTAAGTGGCGTACATATCAGACAATGAAGGTTCATTGTTGCAAATAACTACACCGGTAGTTATTTTATCACACTATTACTCAGTGCAGACATTTCTTGAGTCAACAGCTACATTAATACTGAAGTAATATCTTGGCCACGTTATCTGGATACAGGGAAACAATAATGGGGAAAGTGAATTGGCGCATCGAGCGTACGGGAATAGTAGCCGCAGGAACACGAAACCCGAGAAAATAAAAAACGCGCGAGCATAATGGTGGCACGAGCCATAATGGCAGTGGCAATAAGGTAATAACGATTGTAGTTGACCGTCGTTCGCCAGCATCGTTAGCCCATTGAGGTTAGGTTAGGCCCTTTCTACGGACGTTATATCGCAACTGAGTTTATCTGCATGGTACCACATGTTATTGTTGTGTACTTTAGTCCCGACTATGGCTCGTTCGTATCTCGTGATATAATAACCGACAACGACAATGGTTTAATCTGGCTTGGGCTCCGGCTACAAAAGCCGTGAGGTACGGAAGTAAGCTGATTAGGATTCTGCCCTTTCTTCTGCCTACCTCCCGAGCTCGCGTACCCCGGACACTCTTCTCCGGCTGCGCTTCCGCTGTCCCTGTTTCACCCTGCGTCCGTTGTTTTGACTTTTCTTTTCACACTTCCTCGACATTTCGGCGTAATAGTATTTTATCAGTGTACATTTGGGTTGAAACTTGTCTTATATTGTACCTTTCGAATGCGCGGATGGAGAATCAGTAATTTTGATCATATATTGAACATATTCTTTGTAGCCCGAAAAAAGTTAATCAATAATTAAGGAATTGTATTAAAAAATTCAGTTATTGGCTGAAGAATTTATCTAGTGGGATTCCAGGTTTGACTTATGAAATATGTGCAACAAACATTGGCCGTTGTTATAAATTAAGCTGAATTTTTAATAAACTGTTTAAAGAAGTCAACACAAGTTAATAGAGTAACTAACGAAGACTTCATTTCAAGTGGGGTCATATGCTTCAATTTTCGGCCGATAGTACCGCGAGCGTCGTTAATGCAAAGGACCAAACGAGGACTCTCACAAGGTTAAATGCGTTGTCACTGGGGTAGTTAATTAATGTGAGCATAATTACTTTGTTCGAGTCGTTTTAATAGAAGTTGGCCCGTTATCAAAGCGATCTTGACCGGTGCACGTAAAAGCGTGTTGGTCCTCGCAAAAATCTCGCTGACAGAAAACTGAGCACCTAACGTTACGGGCAAAAGTCAAACATGGAGTAATTTGTTCACGTTGCTTTTGGAATTGGTCGGGTGCCCGATCTTTCAGAAAACGAACCCCCATACGAACGAACAGAGGGAATCGGATCAATCCAAAATTGCTATCCGATAGCGGAGATTAATTACATCATTATTGAATTCGCCATTTTGGGTTGAACTCGGCGTCACGCGTCGAGATTGTCATAAATTCATGCAGCATTGACGAATTAGCCCTAATACCAGTCCAACGTGAAAGCTAATTCGCCTGTCGTCTGCTGACAAGATTAGATCGACACTATGAGTCAATTACATGTGGTTAGTTTGTAATTGAAGGACGACGTCGGACATACAAAATACAGGCCGTGCACGCGGCCGAAGAATCTGCGTGACACGACAAATCACGAGGGTGACTTTTGCCGACTAATTTCTCCCTTGAACGTGTTGTCCGAAAAATCGAACACAAGGAATCCAGTTAGAAATCACCAAACTGGACACCGGATGCATTCAATAGTAATATCTCGAAGGCTCGTTTCCTGAACCCGAGGGGTTGAAAAAGTCGCCAAGTTAATATTTAAGTCGGCTTCCGACTGATTGTTATTGAAGCGACTCGAGCGAAAATCAAAGTCCTTTTTGGTTTCATAAAGAAGTAATGACGACATCCAAGGACCTTTATTTGTCTAGGTCTATAAAGCTCGGGTCACGCGGTAGCGCCACGCGTAAAACTTAGCAACAGGGTCCCAGCGAGTAATTAAAAATGCACGAGCACCGGCACCGTGGGTGTGTCTTCCTTGTAAACGTGTCCTTGTCATTCTTGCTTAGGGAGCGGTCCAATTACCATGTTCCCTGGCAGTGGTGTCACGTTGCCGACCAAAATGTCGCATTTACTCGTGCGAGTCGCATTAGCCAGTCAGCCCCGACCAGTCGATTCGACGAGCTGGGCTACCTACGCACCTTGTAACGCGGGCTCTGCACAAACACGCTATCCGTCGTATGTTTGACGAAGGCTGGATGTACGAGGGTCGCCAACCACATCACTCGATGGAAATACAAGCTCGCTTTGTGCGGTTGCCACTCTGGCGCTCTTCTTTGTTGTTTCAGCCAGAATATTTCGCGTGCGTGCTGAGTCATTGCTCGCCAAATATTTTGCGAAGACGTTCCGGCTATTTACAAAGTAGCTTTTCCACCCGGTTCCAATCGCTTGACAATATTCTCATATTGCCGCGAAATCATCGCAGCAGCGTTCAAGTTGTGCTTTTCCCTTTATCAGACAGGCTCTTGAACTGTTGGCTCGTCACAAAAATGGATTTCCTGTGCGAAGAATGTTGTTCTGCTATTAAATTTTACTTACGAAGAAAGTCATTTTGGGAATTGATCGAATTTGCAGGAGAGAAATCATTAATGTTAGGAGGGTAGGTGTACTTGTCTGGCACTTGAGATAGCTGAACCTAAAAGTTGCTGTTTATCCATTTGCAATTATTGCTGACTGGATACTTGGAATGTTGATGAATGCTTGGACCAACTGTATCTTAACTTCTCCCAAACGGAGAACAAACGTTTTTCAGCCAAGCTACCGTTGAAGACCAATTGATATCCACATGAAAAGTAACAATTTTCCGTATTTAATAATCTTTCAAAAGATCCGATGAAATGACTTCCAGGCGACATCCACAAGCTTCTCTAATTGCAGAAACGACAGAACATGTTTCCGTAATTAGGAACACTAGAAGAACAACTATAAAATGTACTTATTGTACAAAATTAAAAGCGCTTGAGACCCGAAGATAATTACTCCTTTCATTTATTATTTCGAAAAACTGAGTCATTTTAAACTTTCCTGAAGACCGAATACATTCAGGAAAGTCGTGTTCCCGAATTGTAATCGCTGAGAATACTCTTTGGACAGCAGCCACGTGTTGCAGCAATCCCCGTTTCATAATTATTGACAAAGAAATCCCTACGGTCGGTATTTTTTCATAAGCCATAATCTTGCTCGTCACTTCCTTCCAAAGCACACTGGCCCTTACCGAAGAAGTGCAACTATGTAAATGGCCTCTACTTTAATTTTCGCCCTTATTCCGAGGGTTGTTCTTATACCGCTTTGCTCATGTTCCATGTGCTCATCGGCATTTCATCGATCGGCTTACATCAGCCCGGATAAGGAGAACATCTCGGGCGCGCTCGGATGGGGGAGGGATGTTTTTACGTCTCCGAGGTATTTTATCGTGTCGCTTGTAATAAGGTTTCCACGTGTAAGAAAGCCAGCGCAGAGAGCGCCGGGAATGAAGGAGGGTGAGCTCTGGAATCCAATCGCAATAGAGTTAAGTGTTCGAGAGTAAAACCTGGCTGTGGCGCGACCTCGATTACTCGAGGAGGATTTGTTACGGTTGCCCTTCCCAATCCCCCCGTTGAACTCTCGGCAACCGAGTGGGACACCTCGACTGCGCATGGCTTCCATCCGGACGGGATGACAAAAATACTATACTTGTCGCGAGAACTTTTTATTTGCCTTCCATTCCAACTCGCCTTGTTTCGTCTTGTTTCTATAAACCCGCAACTTCGCCGGATTACTCCCCGTCGTAACCCTTTTAGAAACTGCAGCCAATCTACTTGGCTTAGCGTAAATCGCAATTACTACGATCAATGCTACGAGCTCTGTAATCTTCATCCCAAACAAACATAACCTAACTTATTATTTGTTCTCTGGCAAAGAGTTTTGCCGCCATTGTCATCTCTTCAACGACTCAAATTACGTTCATCATTCGTAACTATTCGATTTCAAATCTTTCCTCCCAGCTTATTAGGTTCCTGTGTAGAACCCATCGTGCGTGTAATAACTGTCTCAGAGACTTTTGTGGGTAACACGAATGTCGTGTCAAACGGGATGGTTGCCAAGATGTTTATACTTATCTTTGAAACGTTCAGTATTTTCATTACTTAATTCAGATTTAATATTTTCGACTAACGAAAAAAGGTGATTATGTTAATTAGTCATTCTATTATTTTAAAGCAGGGTAATAAGTTACTTCGAGTTATTATGATTAAGGAGACGTCCCAGTGAAACATGAGAAAAATTGATAAAAAAATAAAAAATTGTTCATAACATTTTTTTGTTGATAAATATCAAAAATCTGTCTTTACAATTTGTTCTCCTAGTAATTCAAAAGCAAAATCCATTGAGATTCGCGATACCTAGCTCGTGTCAAACATAGCCTATTTCTTAACAGAAATAGGGTCTCTTTGACACGACCTGGGTACCGCAAATCTCAATGGATTTTGCTCTAATTTTTTATGTTCGGAATTACTAGGAGAACAAATTGTAAAGACAGATTTTTTATATTTATCAACAAAACAAAGTTGAACAATTTTTCATTTTTTTATCGATTTTTCCCAAGTTTCACTGGGACGTCTCCTTAAAAGTTGCTTATGACAATTCGAGATTTTCGGTTACACTAAAAGAATTCTATTAGTGTTAGCCATTAAAAATATAAACAAATCATTAGTAAAATAATGTTTAGTACGCAAGCATATAGGTAACGAATTCGAACATGTCCAAAACTGAAAGTAGTTTGTCTCATAAAACGTAAATGGGAAATTTATTCGAACGCAGATGACACTGGATGGTGTATGAAGTGAGGATTACATTTAATGACAACACATTGTTTATAAAATTATTCGTTATTTGTGAATGAGATGTAATGTGGCTGATCTCACGTGTTTCGGATGTGTCCATTATCTCGAACTCGATACTTGTTTCGAAGAAAAAATCTGTGCGCCGTTACTAGTAATGGTGGTGGCGATACGCTGTGCGCGGTTACAACCACGTGCTGCCTTAATATGTTGCGAAAGTTTTGCGCGCGCGAAACAAAGGAAAATAATTTGATACGGTCCTCAGAGTAATTTTGAACGGACAAAAGTTTGATAGGTCGGCGCTTGCTCAAGCATAATTGTATCATGACATTCGGCTACACGTTTTCAAAAATGTCTTAGGCTCTCCTAGTCATTAAAATATAATTTGTTTTATGAAAAATGTTAGAATGTAATTTTGTCACCAAAGAATTTTAATTACACTAAATAAAATCAAATGGATTAAATAGAACTACTCTTACAAGAGGTAGGAAGTTGGTTATTTGATATGACACTGAGAAAATAATCAGTCGAATGAACTGATCTTCAGATGTTTTCGCAGAATCGCGTGAGCAGTTCAACGTCAAACATCCCAAAGTGACTGAATAAAGTCAGCAATTATAGTTGAACCGGATAAATAAATATTTTTGACCTCTGTTAAAATAAAATAAATTTCGATTAAAAAATTATTTTGTAATTTTACTCAAAGAGATGAAATTCTACGATTCTGCTTATTTATATAATATTTAAATGTTCATTTAAGACGAACATTCACAACAACAATTTTCTATCATTTTAAAGAATGAAAGAAATATGTTTAATACTCCTTATCCTAATATAACGTCCTTACACTTATAAAGAAGGAACATTTAACATTTTTATTATTAACCATAAATATACGAAATAGTTTCCTGAATTTCATGAAATGTGTTTTATAAAATTGTCAAATAGATTTCCTAAAATAAGGATTGAAAGTAATAAGTGTAATCTCTTGAATAAAAGGAGAAATGGTAAGTTAGATTTAATATGAAAATCCGTATTTCAAATAAATGCAATTTCCCACTCGCCAAAATTTACTAGCAAGGAAAACAAAAATCAAAATAAAATGTCTGGCTGATTTCTGAAATAGTTATCGATAACTCGTTTCATACAGTTTCGTGGTAAATTTTAACCAGCTGTTGAGTGAAACAAGTTCAATTATTTCACTTTTTTTGTAAATTTACAATTGTTGCTACCTTACAAGTATAATTCCTACTTTAATCAATCTTGGCGAATTGTTTGAAATGAAATTACCCTAAGAATACTTCAGCGACGGTGTTCTTTTGTAAAAGATTAATCATTATTTTTTAATAGAACAAGAAACGAAGAAAGTCTTTGGACTTTCTTTTTAAAAGTTTGCGTCACCTGCTCAAACACTGCCTTTCCTTATTTATCGAGCGAAGCATAGGGCCATTTCCGGCACGCGGTGCTCTTTGCTTTCTCGTTCAATCGCCGGTACTTTTCGACACTGGGTAACGAAGCGAGACCAAGGAACGAGATGAGCCGGCACTCCACGCGCCCGTACCGAAACAATACCGAGTAGTTGAAGACGCTATCGGCTTATTTCGCTGGGGATAAAGTCGAATTTATTTTCAGGACGATCAAATTGCGGTGTGACCGTTCTTGAAATGAGAAGCTTTCGCTACAAAAATCGTTTCATTTGTCCGGTCAGATGATATTTCGCAACATTATTATTAATTTTATTTTCAGAATAAAAATACGTCGATCTGTAAATAAATCAATTTACTGCTGGCAATCAACTGGCTTCAATTTCTCTGTTTCATTTGCACTGCTTTAAACAATTGATAATAACTGTATTTCTTCTGACAAAAATTAAACGTAGAATAGAATGGAAATAATAATGTTTTTTATTAAACCCGTAATGATTGTTTGAAAACATAACTTGATGAATTTTGTCAAATAAACATTTAAAAATTCACAAACATTAATTAGGTGCATAACATTAAATTAATATAGATGGAGGAAACTCTGAAACAATGCATTGTTCATTGCAAATGAGGGAGTCGTGTGTCGAAATTGAAATCGATCAGAATTGGTCGAAAAAGTTGTGATTAACTGACTGGCAAAATATTTGGCACACACAAATAAGTCGTAATAAACGCTTGATTTACAGTTTCGATATTTACAGATCACTTTATTTATATTTAGATTTTATACTTCTTTCTGTACCAGTTCATTTTTACTTTAAAAGCATCACAATCAGCTAACTCTCTGTGTTATTATTTTGGAGACGTTTATCAAGAAATCTGATTTAAGCGAGAATAGTGAAAGGCATATCTCGCACTTATACCTAATGATCAATTGCAACGATTGAATCCGTTATTAATTGAAAAGATTTGATCCAGTGTTTGATTTATCATTGAAGATTGATCGATAAAATACTGTTAAGATTACTAACAATGGTTTATGTAATGTTTTTTTCGTATTTACTTTGTACGTTTTGAGTTTGTTATGAGTGACTACTCTTGAAATGCTTTGTCATCGTGAAGAATTGATAATTTTATAAATATAAATGAAAAAATTGAAGTTTCTTTGGAGTAGTCGTCAAATTTAAAAGTAAACGTAAGCAAGGTAAGTGATGCTACTTACGATTTGATTTCAACTTTCACTTTTAAAAATATTCTGCTTGACCTACTAGAATTGTTTACTGCAAATAAAACGTTTTTCCTGTCATCTAGAAAATTCTTACTAATCTGTTTTTAATTCTATATTTGTCTTATTTCTGTAATCTCACATGAAGGTTGTGCTCTCGCGTCAAGTAAACTCAGGAGGAGTACAAAATTCGAGATAACTCATGATTATTTCTATTTCCTCGAAAATTAAATCGATTTTCGACATGACAGAAACAGACTCTATACGCCACAAGCAAGTGTTTTTAAGAGTTTATTAGCATGTGATATAATAACTATCTCTGTAAATACAAATTATGTATAATGCAATAGATTCAATTTCCACGAGTTTAGATAATTCATGCCTGATTTTATATAATGCAATAAATTGGAAATAACCTTTTTTAACTCAAAAAACAGTCATTAAGTAAACTCAGAGAAATATACTGGAAAAAGTAAGTCTAACTGTAAAAGATACAACCTAGACAGTACATTTTATTATTTTTATTATTATTATTATTATTATCAAACTTTATTTAAGCCCTGGCATTGAAACATTTAATCACCTATTTATATATGAAATTATATATGAAAGTTAATACATTTTTTATACTTGGTCAAAAACACTACCGTGTCTTTATACAGCCAGGATTATAACAGGAGCAAAGTTCGCTGTAATTTTTTCATTTTATTTCTTTGGATGCCGTAATTTTCTTTTTAAATATATAGTTATAAAAATACAATAGAAAATAAGTTCAATTTACACTGCAACTGCCTCAAATTTAACTAATTTCTCGCACAATACTAATTTGTTGAATTACATGTAATCTGCAATATTGTATTATTATTATTTTAGATGAAACTAACGCTATCCGTCTTGTCTGCTTTATTGGTGGCGACGGTAACTTCGGCGGCCCCCCAACACACACTTGGAGATGAGTTGAAAGAATTCCGCGCGCTGATCTCATTTAATAAGATAAATGCTCTTGTTTTCAAATACTTCGCAAATGACTACGAATTCCAATCACTCGTAAAACTTATTCTGTCCGACGATGTTCTTCCCGGATTCCATGAAATAGAAGAAATACCTGAAGTTAAAAATATCATCGAGTACCTGCACAATCATGGATCAGACATCTACCAACTTCTTAATAGATTGCACAACGTATTAGGAATTCCACCATACCACTCAAAATTAGAACCACTCCGGGATACTACAACGAATGGTTTGGCGGGATTCGTTGAAGAGCTTCGTCTCCTGATCCCAATCGAAAAGCTGCAGAACCTTTACGACCATAAATTAAAAACATCCGCAACATTCCGTGAATTTGTTGAGTTTATTAAATCCCCGAACTCTCAGACTGGAATTGATAAAATCCTTGCCAACCAGCATATCAGAAACCTGATAATATTCATCAAGAGCAAGAATGTCGACTTGAGAGTCATTGCCGATTTTGTTACAGCGTTGACAGGAATAAAAATTAAGCCCGTAGAAAATGTTAAATTTCACGCAAGTAAGCCTAAGCCTGAAAAGCCTGGCAAACCTGCAAAACCTGGTAAGAGTGATTTCACGAAAGACATCATGGACATTTTGGCCCTTGTTCCTACCCCGAAGATAATTACCCTCGGTAGTCAATACTTAAAATCTTCAAAAGACTTCCGCATGGCTTACATATATCTCGATTCCCAAAAATTCCAATCTTCCTCTAAGATGTTCCAGAAGACAGCAGAAGCCAAAAAATTGATGGAATATATGAAAACGCATGGTTTCAATCTAGAAAAATTCACTAAAACAGCTGAAATGAAGTTGGGATTCAACAAATTCAATGCTTCAACAGCGGGGAAGACAAAACCATTGAAAACTGGTAATATGACACATTTCTTCATGGATGTAAAAGCACTGTTACCGCAAAAGCAAATACACAGTTTGACTGCTAATAAGACTGCAACTAATCCGAGTTTTGGTAATTTCACTTCATCTCTGCAATCGAAGGAATTCTTGGGACTTTACGACGCGTTCTTCACCACACCAAAGGCTACAGAATTACTCTCTGAATCATTAGAATACGGTTTTGATATTCAAGGTCTTGTACAATTGTGGTATTCTATGATAGGTCTTGATTTTAAACATATTGTTCATATTCCGAATCCGTCACAATGTCATTGCACATGCGCATAAGATAAGAAAGTCTGAGTTGTATTCCACATTTAAAATATGTCTTAGCATTTGTTCATTAATATTGCAGAGTCAAGATTCATCGGAATAACTTAAGTAAAATAACAGTACACGCATTTCATCACATTATATTGAACAAGTGATGAAACGACATCATATTCGTCGTTGGATTTAACGTTAATAAATATTTATTTGATTCACTAATTATCCTCAGTTTGTCTTTAAAAACCTCTTTAGTCTTTAAAACTAATTCCCTTTCCAAAATCCATTTTGTTTTTATTGTTAAACAAACGGTAATAGCATGAAATCATGTTATAAATTATGTATTTTTCGCAAAAAGCATAGTTTTTAGCAAATAAATTAAAAATTACTATTACTATATACCGTGACAGAATGTACAATTTCCCACAGGGAATTGATTAAAACATAATAAAAATTTTTTACATGTAGTTTATTATGATTCTATAATCCTACTTTCTTGATAAGCGTGTTAATATTTAATTTAATGGATAAAAAGTGAATATTGTGTTCGCTGATGTTTATGGCAATCACTCATACCTTAATATAGTTGCATCTTGGATGCCATTTGGCTTTAGTCAAATGGACTTTTCTTCTCTACAACGGAAACATATTGGCATAAAACACATTAATGTATTTCTCGGGTTGCACTTTTGTCGCATCTCGCAAACATAATAAAAATAATCCACGGCGATACAATATTTTGTTCCGACACTATTCACATGGGTAGCTGTCATAACTAGAACTAGCAGAATAACTCTTGTGGTCACATCAGGATATTCACACATAGAGGATAGAAGATCGTGCAGAATTTTTACTTCCGTTAGTTACCGAAGTTTACCTAAATTAATTCTTCAAAGGAAACGTGAAATCCTTATATTTTTCTACATTATTGTGAACATCTATCACTTCTATACTTAATTTTACATTCTTTCTCTATACATTCTTTACTATCCGAGTTACGCTTATAAATACGATTATAAATATAAATATAAACATACATATCGAATAATAACAAGATAATATGTGATAAAATAATCCTTGACAATTAAAATATCGTATATCTGATCGGATAACAGGTGTGGTCCAGTTATCAAAACTTGATAATGGGAGATACCTCTATTTTCAGTCTATTAAGCATCGTGATCCAAGT
Source organism: Ceratoteleas bidentatus (assembly GCA_022817645.1). Taxonomy (NCBI): domain Eukaryota; kingdom Metazoa; phylum Arthropoda; class Insecta; order Hymenoptera; family Scelionidae; genus Ceratoteleas; species Ceratoteleas bidentatus. Next base: position 11,952 of record JABFPB010003368.1, read on the forward strand.
AGAAAAATTGGATGACATGCAACTGAGCCAATACCCTAAAAACTGATAAAGTAACTTGCTTATCGTACGCTGCAATTGCGTCAAATCTGATTAAAATTCAATAAAATTGTACAGCCTATCAAAAAATATGCAGTTGCACCACAACCTATAATAGTATACTGTGCAACCAGGAATGAAAGTTGATTATTTCTTTCGAAGTTGAACTTTTCTTCCACGTTGCATACAATATTTTTTCACATGCGTGCTTTGGAAAACGTCAACTTTAAAACCAAGACAAGAAAGGATGGATGAAAGTGATTCCTAGAGACGACGTTGAAAAAATTATGTGTAATTGCGCCACAGCAAATAGACATCCCGAATAGAACATCTACGGGGTTCAGAAATTCCTACTAAGATACCACGTGAAATCTTCAAAATTTACATAAAAAATCTCTGTCTCCCAAATATCTCCGGGAAATCCACGAAGAATACACGTGTTTGTTCTGTTCGGGATGTATTTCAAGTTATCAAATGAATAGACATAATAAAATTATGTTGATTTATCTGTTGTAAATAGGGGAGAGTACCTAACAGTTGAACACTTTTTTATCCATTGAATTTTCATTGTTTGCACAGTTCGACTGTTGGTCATTCACCCCTATACAAACATATTTTACTTAAATATTGAAAAAATTAAAGATTAAAATCATCAGACTCATTAAATTATCGTAAAATGTTTAAATTTTGTCAGGCTAGAGCTGCGGTCCAAAAATCCTACGCAACTACTAATCAGATTAAGGATTTTTGCCTTCGTACATGACTAACAGAGAGTACATTTTTTAATATGGACAGCTTTGCAAAATGGATTAAAAAACTAAAGAAATATAGTGCGCATTTGTGTAATACACCATCCGTCAAGAATATTAAAATATAAAGAAATATCAGAAAGTACTAAAAAAAATCAAACGTGCGTAAAATAGTTATCAATTGGTATCAATTTTGGTTCAGTTTTACAAACACTTTTCATCCTAGCGCAATTGCACATAAAATTATCAATACTGGCACCACCGCAGAAGCTCCAGAAAAATTGCTTCGAATGCATAATTATTCGATAAGATGTTTACAAACACTCATTTATTTAAGGGGTTACGCCACCCTAGAATGTGAAAATGAATACCATGTTTAAGAATTTTTTTTACATAATGAATACCATGTTTAAGAATTTGATACGAAATAACTGAAAAAAATTGAATTATGCAACGAATTACATACGGGTTTTTGGATCCGTCAATTTGTCTGATTTTAGCCACCCTTTTAAAATACAATTTGCAAGGCAAAAATAGACCTTTTTTCACATAGCTGCCCATCCCACAAAAACGAAACTTTTTTTTAATCCCGTATGTACTTCCGTAGCTACTTTCATGTAGTTCAAGGCGCTGTTTTTTCAGATCGCATGAAATTTGTGTCCAGAAAAGTGTGGGCCGCGAACCAGTACACTAAAAACTTACCTCGAAAGTATGGCGGTCAGCGCTGCCATTTTGATTTTTTTTGACAAATAATTTTGTAATCATAAATGAATATATTATCAATTATTCAGTGACATTTTGTGTCGTATTTATATCGCTAGCCTTCCCAAAAACATGCTTAAACACTCGTTATCAGTTTCTAGGGGGGTGTAACCCCTTAAGAATATGATTCAATGATTCCGATTAAGAATGAAAGTTATATGATATTTTTAAATGAATTGACATAATTTATAACAATGAAGTCGTAAATGCATTACTACAGTGTAAAGTAGTACTATGATTTTACAATTTTAGTCTTTTTTTCAGTGTAAGTCAATTAGTGAATTTATCTTTATCATTGAAAGTAACATTTGAAACATTTGCACACATGCAATACAAATAATAACAAAAGTATTGTTTTGTTTGAAATAAGTCCATTTATCTGTAGACATCAAATTGCTTCTTAATGTGTGGCCTAGATTACAACAATTATAAAATCAAATGGTTCTATCTTATTCTATATAAGTTGTCAATATCATTTCGCTCAGTGTTTGCAGAATGTTTCTTCTGATACAATTTATCAGTGAACTTGTTTCGTTTTAAATCTATGCAGCTTACCTTCATATTTGGATACTATTAAGCTGCACTATTCTAAAGCCGTAAGTACTAAAAATTCAACTGCGCAAAATTAAAATAATTACCGGTAAACTCAATTAATAGAATTATATAACTATATACTTTGAACATGAACTTATCATACTACAATGTTTCCAGAGATTATATATTAATTATCAATTGAAATGTTTTATCTGCATAAATGTGAATAAAGTATATCAACTATAAGAATCTAACGATAATCCCCCCGCGATCTGGTTCAAATTTACGAAATCGAATTGGTAATTATTGAGGGAAGACCTGATAATTACATTACTGAGTTTAAAACCAATGATTTTATAATAGATAACATCTACTTGATAAGTCTTCGTATATAAATCAATTTAGTTATGCGATGTAAACAGTTACAATAATTCGTGGAAAATCACAAGGTGAGTCGCTTGTGCAACGTGCCTAACTTAAACCGTGAAAAGTGGACGCATTAATTAAAACGAAATAGAAGCAATATTTACATTGGATTTTAATTGTAGTTGTGTAAATTAGATTTAAAAGTAAAACGTGTGGTGCGGTTACCATATAACTTAGTACAATTTCGTGATATCGTGTGTAATTTACAAAATATTGTGTGAAAATAAGGAGGTTAAAGGAATTGACGATTTTCCGCCAGTGAGAAGTTCATGGCATGTACAGATAATGAGTGCCATTCACCAAGCAATTAGAAAACGTCAATGTACACCTTCTTTTGCGCACGATATTTTATGTTAAAAGTGCGGGGAATCGAACTATATTTCTTTTATTTGTCCAACGTGAAGCTCATGTGAATTTGAATCATAAAACAAGGTGCATAAATAATGAATTGTGCACTGTAAAAAAAGCGTAAAAAAATAGTATAAATTCATTACTACATATGTTTGTAGTAATGTATGTATGCAGTGTATAAACAGTAATTTATACACTTCATACTGATGAGATTGAGGATAAAATACTCAAAATAAGACGCTAAGTGTGTCAGTTAAGACGTCTAAACTTCCAAACGTCTAACAGTTTTTGAATTGTGGTTACCGACCTACACTGTAAAAAATATGTAAAATACCAAATTTAAAGGAAAATTACGATAAATATTGCGAACGATTACAGAATCAGTGGCAACAATTCCACCCGCAAAGTAATATTCCGCATTTAGTGGAATTTTACATTTCATTCATAAAGTAGGTTAACTGTGCATTATTTGTGTTGCGAATATTAAAATATGTTGCTTTTTTATTTGTGTCACAGTTCTTTATAATATTTCGTCAGTAATTAGTCTATTCGTAAGATTCAAAATAGGAACTTGACGAGATAGTTTACGAAAATCCCACATCTGGTGAAAAAATACGTAAAATCTCACGGTAACCAGATTTCATCATATTTAACGGAATTGTACACAATTCTTAAAGTGTAGATAAGATCAAAGCAGTGAATTATTCATACGATTAAACAATTTGGATATTTATATTAACGTAACTTATTAATTGTTTCATTCTTAACATTAATTCCATAAATTAATGATATCTAATAAATATTCGAATTAATATTCATTCGATCAATAATTACTAGTTAGTTTAAATTAAGGAGATTCATCCCGATCTGTTTTATAAAGACGAATGTTAGATTGTGTTTGCCAGCCAATTTTCATGTGAAAGAGATACAGTTAACTTTGTTCTATTTGTCTGAAACTCAATTCTCAAATAGCGAACTTACTACTGAATCATCTGCACTCTAAGAAATCTAATGCTATCTGAATCGGAATCAGACTGTGAGAGCATGAAAATCGGTTTGATATTCGCTCAATTGGATTGCATTCTGTGAGAGCATACAATTTTACTGTGAGAGCATGTAAACAGATAATCGGTCGAATTGTTTTTTAACACAATCGGGCAGCAGACTCAATTAGTTAGTTTTCATGCCGTCGTAGCATGAAGAGTCTGACCAATCATGCTAGCAGTATGAAGCGAGTAGTAGTATAATCATGCTAAGTAGCATGAACATACTACTCCTCGCAGGAGGAACATTTTGTTCTCACAGATATTAAATTTCTTAGTACATTTTGTCAAATCGGTGGATATGCGCGAAAAGTTATGTTTCGTAATTAAAGAAAAAAATGTTGATTAAATGTTTATTTGCTAACCAGAGCGAGATTGTGCGTGAAACTCGGTGAGTTTTGAATTAACTGTGAATTAACTGTTTTTTTCGTCAGCGCATTTTCAAGTATAGTGATTTCTTGTTTTTTACATGTAACCTCATATACAAATGCCACAAAACAGGATATCGCTATTCTGGATCATTTTCTACCAAAAATGGTGGACAGTTACTTTATTCAATACATCTGGATTTTTACACAGAATCTCGTTCTAGTCAGCAAACAAACATCTAATCACTAACTTTTTCTTAACTTTAACAACAAGACATCACTTTTCGCGCTGGACCGCCGATTTAAACTTGCTGCTCGCCTTGGACATCACCCGAAGTATCTATTAAATAATGGAATTCATGAACTTAAAACATTTTATAATTATAATATAAGGCGTTTTTGCGCTTTTAGTCTTAATAGGTCACGTTTCCATAAAAACGGATTTTAAATCGGGAAAAATTTGAATCGCCGTCTGCCTGCATAAAGTCTGGCATGCGACCTGATTCAAACTATATCAAATAGTCTGGACGTAGTCTGAATTCAGTCTTTTCCACGTGGGCAAGTAAGTGAGTTGACAGCTGCAATCAACAGGCTTTTAGTTACAATTTTATGATAATGCATTAAGAAGATCAAAATGATGTAATTCTCAAAACAGAGTACAACTTGGACAATGGAGAACCTGTGAAAACGTTAAATCATTTGCAATAATCATTTGCAATAATAATCTTCCATACCGAATCTGTTTAACGTTTTAACAAGTTTTTTTATATTTTATGTATGTTTATCTGAATGTTACGAATATTCATTAAATACCCGCACGGATGAGTCCCGAGAGCCCTCTCGGGACATTCTCGGGACATTCTCAGGACACTCTTGGCGCATTCTCGATACCCCGTACAACACATATAATTTACAGGAAAATCTGTGGAATTGTACTGAAATAATCGCAGACGACAAATTTAAGCACTTTTCTTATTCATAGTCCAGGCTTTTCTTGATAAAATTGATAGTTTTGTAATTATAATTAATCTGTCAAAACTGCTTGATTCGAAATA
>JABFPB010003369.1:0-17273 GCA_022817645.1 Ceratoteleas bidentatus
CATCGAATAGATATCGATTGCTTAATGTCGATTCGACATTTTGCATCGACATCAAATCGATATGGAATCAACATTGAGATATGTCGATTCAATGTCGATGCAAAATGTCGATTCGACATTAAGCCATCGATATCGATTCGATGTCATCTAAGCAGACATTGAGACATTAATTTGACATCGATTCAACATCGTTTCAACATCTGCATTGATATCGAATCAATGTCGATTTTCTGGTTGTTCCGTTAGGGATATAATAACATTTTTTGTTCTATAAACCTATACCTTCGACGTCACCTTAAACGGTACAGTAATTATGATTTTTTTTCTAATAATTCTATTTTCTTTCGTGAAAGTAACTACGACATATTCCTTAGACAATGGAAGAAAGGTCGAAAATGAACCCTGTACATATTTTACTTTTTTAAAAAATTTCGAAGATTCTAATATTTTACTTTGATTCTGATACTTTATTTACTTGATGAAATCCTGTTTTTAAGAGGCACAATATTTTTAATCAAACCCAGGAAACTTACAATTATATATTCCTTAAAAGTATAATATCAAACCCATGTCTTTTGCATAAATATGATATTACATAGACTAAGTCTGTATTGCGCTCATTATTTCATCTATGTAGATACATAATATATCATGTACCTATATAGATTATTCACTGTTTTTTACTTAATTGTTTTTTACAGTTGTTTACTTCATTGCTTTTTCATTTTCGGAGGAACTGGAACATCCTCATTTTAATGGGCTTTTCATTTTCAGAAAAAGTGGGATGTTGTTTCAGCACACAAGTACAATTTGTTAAGCGGTGGGAATTTCTCATCGGTGGACAGAGGAGTTGTTTACTGTGTGGAATTGGAGTGTGTCAGTTTTCTTAGTTCTTAAGTAATATGAAATATATAAAAAAAATTCGTTAATTTATCCATTTTAATGTAATAATTGCATCTGAGCTCTGAACTGTTCAAACGGTTCAAATTTTTAACAGTTCAAAGCTCAAATGCAATTATTTCATTACAATGGATAAATTGACGAAATTTTTTTTATATATTACTTTTTTTTACATTTTATTATTGATGTATTTCATATTACATACAGTCAAAAGTTCAATTAGCAAGCCTAAAAAATGCTTTCAATTTGAAGTCTAAAAATGCTTTCCATTTTTATTCAATATAAAAGTGGGTCAAAACTAGATTTTTTAGATATGTAAACTATCATAACTTCTCTATTGTATAAATTATTGGCGTTGTTAAGTAAAATCGCCCCAAATATGTGATGTCAATTGATTCTATTGAACATTGATATAAGTAAAAACAAATTACCCTGTTGAAAAATACTTACAAATATCATTAGACCTATAAGCTTTTTCTATCCGTAAGTTGCACATTTATTAGCACGTTTGCTTGGGTCCGATCCGATTATCGGATTGTGTTTCTCATTCTGTTTTAAATGGCGGTACTTGCGAGAGCAAAAAGGACGGAATGGATCGGATCCAACCTACCTACCCTAAGTGAAAATGCTATATATTGCATTTTGTCAGCAAAACTTTGGTCAATATGGAAATACGGAATATGTTAAAGTGAACCTAAATGGAAAATTTAGGGCTATTACATAACTTTTCAGCGTCGGCGTTTACATCTGAGGTTACATGTCACCTAAGAAATGAGAAATCACTATTTTTGAAAATGCACTATCAAAAATAGTTGAACGTTTATTTAAAACACGCGGATTGCGCAGAATCTTGCTCTGTTCAGCAAATCAACGTTTGATAACTTTTTTTAATGAAAGATCAGTTTCCCTCCAAACCGCCGATTTAACCTTGCTCCTCGTTTTTGGTATCATCTTCAAAGTTATGTAATAGCCCAAAAATCGTGCCTTTATGTGAACTTTAATATATAGCTGATTTCTTCACTTGGTCCCTTCCTTAATAATGTTACTAATAATAGCTTTGCACTTTTACTTTGATTTTTTATCAATCTTCTCTCTTTCTCCGAGTGGTAGGAAGTAGAGGATTTTGTTCTATTTATAGTGTAAAAAATTGGTGTTTTGCGTGGAAGCACGGATGGATAATTTGGGAGAACAAACAATATTGCTTTGCTTTTGAATTTATTTAAAGTAGTCAAAATTAAATGAGTCTAATATCTGAATTTTTGTTTACGTATAGAAATACATACCGATTTTTGAAACTGTTAAAAAAATCCCACCTTATCTATCATGGATGAATAAATAATAATTAAATATTTTTATGAATTGCCTCTTATGACAGAAACCAGTATTTTGTAGAAAATGGTATGTCTAAAATTAATTGCGATTATAAATATGTTTAACAATTATTGCATTTTCCCACGCAAAACTTCAAAATTTTTAACCTGAATATCTCCATTTCTTTAAAACTGGCAGAGCTGAAATTTCGCCAAATTAAATAGTAGGTTCCAGTCAAAATTTTCTCTCTCAGTATCCCTCCATAAGTACCTTTTTACTCCAATTACACCTCAACTAGAATCTCAGCTTCTTCCTACTCTAAATAGCTCGAAAGCGGAAAACAGCTTTTACCCGTTTTCAACCTAAAATTTCTGTTACTTAAACTCACTCGATTTCTCTAAATGCACTTGTCGCAGTTCTGAATGAAAACGTCGGTTCGACGGAGGGAGCATGGCTTACCGGGTAAGTCTTGTTTATTGGCTAATATGAGGATAGGAACGCCCGCGTTTTCGGGACTCCTGGCCGTCCTCGTGAGCTCCATTTTAGCCTCTTCGAGCCTCTCGGAATCGCACGAGTCAACAACGAAAATGATGCCGTCGGTGCACCTCGTGTACGATTTCCATAACGGTCTTAATTTCTCCTGGCCGCCGACGTCCCAAACTAGAAAGTTTACACCTGGAACGCACAATGCCACAGTGCAATTAAAATGCAATCTCCAACGCATACATAATAAGGGAATTTTACTCTTCCTTGGCTATTTGGGCAATCTGTTCCCAAATACGAAGATGCTAAAAACATGCAGTTCTCATCTACACCGGTTAGAATAGTAAGTATGTTAGGCACCTTTTGAAATGAGGAGAATAGAGGTTTAAGAGGAGGATAAAAGCAATGTTAATTTTAATGTAAAAAATTTTAACTTATACTATCAAAGGTGTGATTTTTATAGATAAACGGTATGGTTGGCGTTGTTCCAGTTAATTGTGCACCTATCATATATCTTATCTATATTTTTCGATTTTACGTGACTCGATGGTCACCGTTCGCGCCAATACGATCTTATCTGTGTGTCAAAGTACCGAAAGTGGTATTTAATTTTCGACACGAAATCGTATCATTTGCGCCATTGCTAAAAAGAATTAATTTTTGTTTCTATTTCTATTCAAAATGAGTTTAAGATGTTCTGCATAGCTTAAACCATACTGAGATTGAGCTTAAGGTCGATTCTGAGAAACAAATTTATTTGACTTTTTTGACAAGGGGTTCCCCGTTAAAATTTTATCATAAACCGAAAAAAATGCTGACGCCGATTGGACTCATAATGGACTCAAAATTGGCATAAGATGATACAATAACAAATTAACTGACATAATCAAACAACTGATGATTTACATTTTCAGTCAAAGTTAAATTATTTCAGTTTATAAATAAAAATATATTCCGACAACTGGATAGCAATATTTAAGACATTATACCTCACTGATTATAATTTTATGTGATCAAAAAATTGTATCATCAAATGTGAAATGAAATTTTTTGGAACTCGAACTCTTGCTTGCAAGCATTGCAAAGATTTCCAAAAGTAGTTAAAATTAAAATATTGCAGCGTACTTTTCACTCTTTTTACTTTACTGTATTTATGCAGAATTTGTAATAAATATAACTATATTTGACTTCGTCTTTCTTCTTCACTTTAATTAAAAGATATAAACAAAGGTGAATGTTCTATATACTATTCGTAATATTTAGTTTACACCATCGGCATATACGATGTTCGTGAAAGTGACTCAAAATATCTGATTGAAATAAATGTATCCAACACAGAACCGTCTGTGTAAGTATGACGGATTATTCATGGCAGCGTGCAAGTACAATTCAAGCGCGAAATCATTCGAACGCATCTCGTCATCGTCATACCTAATATCATAAATAGGCTGGCAGAATTGGCAAAATAAATGTGTGAACGACATAAAAACTGGAGCGCAGGAGCATGTCGAGCACCCAGGAGTAAAAAGTGCATTACGCCGAGTTGGACGGATAAATTACAACTTGAATTAAACCTTCCGTTAGTCGCGTTGTAACAAAAATCTCTCTATAACTTGTTCCTTTATTAGCGCGTAACTGGTGCGACCAAGGGGAGGTCGATTATTTCCATGCATACTGAGTAACTTTCATAGTTTTGCATTATCGAATTGAATTAATTTTTATAGTCCGCCACCTGCGAACGTGAATTACTTTTTAAAATATAACTGTAAATTTTCAAAAATAAACGTTTACAAAAAATGAATTTAAAATTAAACTATTCTCATAAAACGCTTTATTTCTGCTTTATTAGTTTTTAATTCAGAAAAACTGTAATGTCGGTAACTCTCCACGTGACGTCTTAATCTGACTTTTGATATAGACTAAGTTCCAACCACACATCGTTCCGAGGGAACTTTTGCTGTCATCCATTCCAGCATGCCTGAAAATCCGCTTATTTTCAACAAAGCCTCAATGTTTATAAATAGCGAAATCGCTATTTACGAGTACAATGTGACGTTGCGGGGCGGAAATGAAAATGCAAAGCAATTTCGCTCACCTTTCGCTTTGCCGATTCCTCCCCGAATCCTCTCGCAGTTGAAGCCAATGGTGGGAACGGTGTTGAGGTACTGATCGAATTTCAGCCGATACAGTGCGGTGGTTTTTCCGGCACTGTCCAAGCCGAGCATGGCTACGTGGAGCGGTGTTCCTGTCGGAAGTGCTTCCAGTAGACCGCTACCGGTCGTGCCGCTTCTGCCCATGCCGGCACCCATTCCTACCAATACGTGTGCCTTATCGCGAAATCTGAAACACATTTACACGTTTTCTTTTCACATCCACTCGTCGTCACGCCTGCGACCGAATTAACGACGATCCTTTGTTTGATAACAGGACGCCAACTCTCACGTCCTTTGTTGTTGACAAACAAACAATGCGACGCCTTAATGCGCCGATTCGGTAAACTTGTTTCGAATCGCGCGCAATGGTAATGACAGTAACGACCGTCAGGTTTCACTGATCCGATTCCGGTTATGGCGAGCGGAAAATAAGATTTGACAAGAAGTTTTCCACTGGCTTCCGGGGGGAATTTGGAAAGCAGTTGGGTTGAGTAAGTGAAAGGGAAAAAAAGGGATATTGTAAGTCGAAGGGAAACATTTTTTTGTGATGACAGATTTTTCGAGGAAGGTTAACATTTCAAAACTGTCGTTTGTTAGAATTAAATGAATTTAAAGTTTTATGGTGATGAAAAATTGTATATTAAATAAAATCTTCATCTTGTATGGAATACAAGTGGAAGAGATGTATTGTGATTGAGAATTTTTTGGAAAACAGATTGAGAATGGAAATTAAGGATACGTAGTTTGATTGTATATTTGGACTTTAGTAGAAAACTTGAAAAGCAGGTCCATATTAATTTGTTATCAATTTATTATATAAAATTTTTTATAGAGTCAGATCCCAATATTGATTTACTGAATTAAATATTTAAATGAAGGTTAATTAACGTCATATTCTAAAATTGAAACCTGTCATTGTAGTTCTTACATTTTGTATGTTAGTCATACATATCTGCAATTCAAGAAATATTGATTGTAAAATATTTGTATATGTTAATTTAACATGTGTATTTTTTCGGTGTACGTGACTTTGGGAGGATTGGTGTTGCAATCAATGTTTTGAAACGACCTCTGCAACAAAAGGGTATCCCCGCTGACAGAGGCCAAACGCCATCTCCCGACTCTTATCACGAAGATTGCACATGTGCGAGACAGGTTTCTGTCGAGAATTTTCTATTGCAAAAGAGTACTCGGAAAGTGGCGGGAGGAAATGGTAAAAAATCTCCTGGAGGATGACTGAAGTAACACTTTTTTACTGTCTTAGATGAAAAGTCTACAAACGTTTTTCTGATGAAAATTCTGAAAATGAGATGGAACAAGTTTGAAAAAAATCCGAAAATATCTTTAATAGTCTAACGACATTTGAAAATATGGTAAAATTGAGACTGTCTATAAAAATCTACATCAGTTTTGTTAGTTTTTTCAAAGATTTGTACAATACTTTTTAAATATTTCTATAACAATTTTCCAACTTTAGCAAAAGTTTTGCAGACCTTTGCAGACTTTTTAAGACAGTCTTTTTAAGAGATTTAATGACATTTACCACCATTTTCCAAGTTTAAGACGTTTGCAGACTATATCAGTAATATTTCCCAAGATTTACGGTCGTTTTCCGTGATTTCTTCCAGTCAGGAAGGTGTTTACTTTTTTCTCGACAGCATCATTATCTACATTTCAGATCGGACATTAACGGCGGATTATTCATTTCCTTGCCATTTAAAATGACACGTCTTAAGGCGAAACACATGGGTGTTTCGATATACAATATTGCGTTCGTTTAAATAATATTATAAAATGCTACGCGGCAGGCATTCGAAGCCTTGCTTACAATGCAAGGTGTGAGAGGTGCACGACGCGCGAGCCGCGGATAACTGTTTGCTCTTGGTGGACTACTAAGAGAGTGAAAGAAAGCACGACAGTCAGGCACATGTGCGCGAAAGAAATGACGAGTGATACGAATGAGCGGGAACAAGTGACGGTCGAAGTGAACGGCAAAGATGAGAGAATAAATAAAGTATTTGCGTAAAGTAGACAGATGTGCTGCTACAATGTATTATTCACTAAAAGCGAATTCTCTCAAGATACAGTAAATATATCGAGATTGTATTACATTTAATGTTACAGAAAAATAAAAATCACTGTTAAATGATTAAAAAATAAAAAAGTTAAGAATAAAAATGTAAATAGAAAATCAATTACTGTAAAATAGATGAAAGTCATAGCTCGAATACCTTGCAAGATATAAAAATACAAAAATTAACTGTTGAAACTTCCAAAGCAGATATTATTTGTTTGTAACAACAAATTGTTACAAACAAATAATACAAACTTGTATATCGTTAAGTGGCGAAACATTTTATTCAATCCGTGAAATTTTATATAACGTCTATTTTCCTTTCACGAAATGATATTTCAGCTTTGTAAATGGTGAAAGATGCAATTTGATTAAATTGAAAAAAAAACATGGGTCTTACAACGCCGTCATCTGTTTTCTGTGTAGACTGCTCTAAATTGATTGAAAACAAGAAATTGAAATCCAAACCGCAAGTGTCATTTCTATGCGATCTTTGTGCGGTGAAAAAAACTACATTGAATTCTCACGAATGAAAAGCGTTCTTCATTCGCAGAACTAGAGCTATTTGGATCAGTCTTGGCTGTGCTCCGAAAATAGTTGTTTCTCAACATAATAAGACACTTTTATGCGACACTCAGACTAAGAACGCGACGAGAAAAAAGTAATAAGGGCAAATATAAATATGGTTGAAATGACTCGCGTTTGAAATTGATGTGTGAACCGTGCAGTGAAACGAGGGTTGTGAAATATTCTTTTCATCCAGATGGCTCTATAATCCAATCCCATTTCAGATATTACTTTATTTTAAAATATTACTATCATTAAATTCAATATTCAATATAATGAATTAGACATTGATATATTCATTAATTTAGTAAATTTATGATAATTTCCAAAATTTGAGTTCAATGTTGGTTTTGAAAATATGAAACAAGTGCTGTATTTTAGAGTGTAAAGTCACAATTTATTTCATTTTCATTAAATGTAATTTTGTTTTAAAGGAAGAAAATCGAAAAAATCCGATTTTATCCAAACAACATAGGATGAAAAATTTTCTTTTTCATCCTAAAAATACGACCCTTACTTATACTACTACCTTCAAAATATTCTAAAGACATTCCTAAAATGAAAATAAAACTAATGAAAATAATCTTAAAAACCAACAAAACTATTCTTAAAAATACTTTAAAAACATTTCAAATTACTAAAAAACGCCACCCTCAATTACATAAACATTTAAAAACTTTAAAAAAAGTAAAAAAACACTAAAAATATTTTTTTTCTCGCCAACAAATATTTTCCCACACCATTCCCTCCTATTTCACATCAAAGCACTCTGTTAGTATCATTAACTTTGGACGTATTTTTTTCCCGAAAAAAGTTTCGTTCGAAAAACGCGATGCTCTGCCACTCGTTCTAACTCAATTTGTGCATCCTTGAAAACGGAATGCACACGTTAAAGTAGACAAATCAAATTAAACTGAGAGGATGAGCCAGAGAAATCTGGCGTTGTAGGTCATAGCACTCTCGTTTCTGGGTCTTTGTGCGTTTCGTGTGCATGCGTTCTCGCGCGTATTAATATTCCTCTTTTAAAGCCCATTTTCCCCTCGGCGTCGGTTCGCGCGGCGAAACGGTCCGATCGGTGAAACGCGAGTCGCCGAATTTTCTTTCTCACGCTTTCAATGAGGGAATCAGGTCTTACTCGACAATGTGTCGGCCGCTATTATACTCAATCACACGTGTCACGATCGCCGCACGAATTTCACTTCAAAAAATTAACAATCATTTCGAGCCACGACCGGGCTCGTTGAACGCCCCGTCAATGGCGCTGCTACGTTTTCGAATTCCATCAGTCGAGTGATTAATGGTCACTTTCAGCCGACTTCGAAAAAGCGCGACGATTTGTCTTGTTGACTTTAGAGAACCGATGGTTAGGCTATTTACTCGATAAACAAGAAAATGCAAATTAATTTAGATAAATTAGCGCATTGATGATTAAATGTTAAAAAATGTTTAATTAAATGTTATTAATTTATTTTAATTACATTAATTTTTTTGAATAATCAATTCATTGTTATTAATGTTGTTATTCTTATTATCATTTTTAATATTGCTTAAAAGAATTAAAAAAAATTTATTTATTTATTTTAATCTTGTCTAATTAAAAATTGATTATTTACAACGGGATTTCTTATGCATTAAATGATTGGTCAATATTTTTTAGTCAAAAGAAATTGAAATGACTATATTTTTATTTGAAAGTAAAATTCGAACAACGATCCAGTTGATTATGTCAACGCATGCGGAGCCCTGTTTAGCGCGTCTGCATGTTGCAAGTTAAATTGCTTCGTTTAACTTCATATTATACTCTTCATTCGACATTGTGGGTCTGTCTGTGCTACAATATAGCCTTTCAGTCTGGGATAATAGTTAAGTAAAGGATGCATAAAATTAACTATCTTTTGTCACCAACTAACTGTTGTTAATAATATTTTTTTAAACAAGATTATTATCATACAATAGTTTAAACTTACCCACTTCTTTTCTTCTTTTTGTATTAATATTCCCAATTCGAAATCGACATTGTATCGAATTTAACGAAAATTCAATACAATAGTATACAAACTATTATAGAAGCGGTATCAGAGTGATGGAAGATGTTCAAATAAATGGTACCCTAACGATATGGAAATGTTACAGGAACTGTATGGGAACGTCGAAAATTGGAAAAATGAGATCGTTAACAGACCGACAGAAAAATCATGGGACGTTTATGCAATGTCTCTTATCGAAACCTGCAACACGCCATGGGAAAGTTACGGGATTGTCTAACGATATGCAAATCATCTCGCGATAATGAACGCGAAATATCAACTTCCAAAACAATGTACTACGACAGAGAATATGTAAACTTGATAAATGTGAAAGTTGTAACTTTATACAATTTCAAACTGAAATCGGCAAATGAAAAA
This sequence comes from Ceratoteleas bidentatus, assembly GCA_022817645.1. Classification (NCBI taxonomy): domain Eukaryota; kingdom Metazoa; phylum Arthropoda; class Insecta; order Hymenoptera; family Scelionidae; genus Ceratoteleas; species Ceratoteleas bidentatus. The sequence goes on from JABFPB010003369.1 coordinate 9,894, forward strand.
TCATTGGTTTAAAATGAAACGATAAATTGATGGTAATAATGTATTTTTCTTGTTTTTGTTTTTTCAGTAGCAACTTTAATGCGAAACAATTATAATTAACTATGATAATTTTGAACAATCGACAAATGTTAAATAACCGATTTTCTACGACATAAAAGTATTTTGTTAACATTTATTTTTCATACATATGACTTTAATGTTTATAATTTGCATGTTAACATTTGCAAATTATAATATATTCGATATTAGAAATTCAATGAATAAAGATTTTCTTAATAATATATGCATTCAAAAAGATTAAAATTACATGTTTATAATCCAATTACTTTGGATTGGACTTTTGTGTAATGAATAATTTATCATTACATAGAATAATCATTTCATTATGAAATAATAATGTATATCCAATTTTCAAATAAATTACCAGTTTTATAAAGTTAATACAAACTTTAAAAATAACTTTTAAATAAATAATTTAAAATGATTCTTAATTTAAATAAATAAAGAATCATTTTAAATAAATGATTCTTATCAAATGAATCGATTAATTTTTCAAACGTGTTTTATTATTTAACGTACAGCCTTTTGCCTTAATTACAGTTTCTAACTGTCGTCGAAATAAACTAATCTACCTATTATCTCCGCTAAAATTACCTCCCATTTGTCTACTAAAACCTTTTTAAACCCTCGAGAGAACAAACGAATTGCAGCCAATTTATAAATCGTTTCGTTTTAAACCAACGTATAATCGTATACTTGTTTTAAAATAAATCTAATTTAAACAATAGATTTTAGTATATTAAACAAGATCATTCGTTTTCATCGTCCAATCAAATGGTTCTTAATTAAAGTTCTTAAATTTTATTGCGAAAATAATCAGCTTTAATTATTTTCTCGGAAACGGCATTATTGAAGTCAACCAAATTTTACAAAATGATTTCTCATAAATTTTTCCTGATTTATAGCGCCAAATTTTATATTACTAACATTTATTTTGTTTAACTAAGGAACCTCCTCAATTATATCATAAACTGGAAATACAAACAGAATCTCATTTCTTTTCGTCTTACGTAAAGTATAAACAAATACTTTTGTAAACAACTCTTAATTCGTTTTTCGTCGCGATCAATTTCCATCGATTAACCTCGTTTATTTCCCCCGAAAAGGCTCCGTCCGGTTCGCAACAATCGCAGTCACGCAACGCCGCCTAAAAATTTGTTCAATTGCCGTCGAGTTGAACGGCAAAAGCGTCTTGCGTTCGAACGTGCGCGATTCGCCGAAAGCACTCTCGGATCAGCTGAAGCGCGGTTTTTCGCGGTTGGCAACGTTCGTGGACCATTTGGTGGTGTTATCGACTGGCGTGCGTGCGCAAGCGCGCCGGTCATCCAATCGTCACGCAGACGACTGGTTCCAGCAAAACGTTAAATTATATAAATAAATGACGGCGCCTATTTACGGGCTCCGGTTACCACGCTGCACTTCGTGATCGTTCCGGATCGAAATAAGCCGACGAGACGTCTGCCGGAATCGCTGCGCAACAATATAAATATCGGACGCGCTCCCGAGATAACCAATTCCCTTTTGAAATCTCGGCCGAAATCGATCAACTATGACCCAAATAATTATCTGGAAACGCGTAACTGGCTTGGTTTTGGTTTTTCGGGAAAAGCCGGATAATGGTTTAATTGAAACGGTTGAAATAGATGAAATGATGTTTGAAAAAGGCGATGGTTGAATGTATTTTTCGTCATTTTCTGAGGATTCAATATCATTTTCAATAATGAAAATAGAGACTGTTTTCAAAGTATTTATGTGTTTACCATTTATTACTTTAAAGTTTACAGTTACTGTTGTAAAATGATAAATGTTTGCTTTTGTTTTGGTGATTTTATTTGAAACATATTAAATATTTGAATAAAAGGATTTAACAAACACATTTTGTGACATTTGATATTTTATTTTATCAAGTGTACAAACCATGTTTTATTTTAAGAAGAGTTCATTCAATTTTAAATAACAATTGTATTTAGCAAATAATAAGATTGTCTTTATTGAAATAAAACAAAAAACTGAATTACTAATGACTTTTATTTATAACTCTCGAATGTCAGTAAATTGTAATAATACAATTTTAACTTTGCTCATATTGTCAGTAACTGACGTCCAAGAACTTTTCCAAAGGTCAAAAATAACTTATTTAAACCAAACAAAACCAACAGTTTTGATCTTTTAAAAACTCTTCATCGTTTTTGGACGAATTTTGTTCTGAAACTTCTAAGTTTCGTAGGATCTTTGCTGTAGATGAAAAACTGGTTGCACCGGAAATTGAAATCTTATTTATTAATTGCTGTGAAAAGACGAGGAGTGCGTTTCGAAAGAAAAAGGGTTCAGTCGCGGCGACGAGAATGCTATTCATCGCGGGGCTTTCAAAATGATTGAGAGCACATGTGACTGCGAATTTCGAGAGACAAAGGATGATCTGATTGAAAAGAGGGAGGACTGTTTTTCAGCGTTGACGTCGGCTTGTTTACGATATGAATGTTTTTCGAAGCCGCTTTGTTTTGTTTACATACGAAGGTTGTTTGACCGTCGGTTGTGTACAAACACTGGATTTACTGGGCGTAGTTATTTTTAATTTTTTTTTGCATTTTTGAGTATCCTGAGGTCGTTTTTTGGTCCCGCCAATGTCACAATTTTAATTTAAATGTTATAAATAAAATAAAAATGGGGCCAATTTTGACTTGATCTCAATTGTTGATGTACTTACGTCGGTCAAAAATTCTAATCACTTGACCAGAATTTGACCGCAAATGTAATCCTAATATTTTCAGGTCAATGGCGGTCATTTGGCACCGCATCGTATATTTATGCCGGCACATCCCTAGTCTGCTTTTATTGTTGCATATTAGTAAGACATCACGTGACTTGTTACATCCAATCAGTGCAGCTCAAATGCCCCTCGTGACGTACTAAAGGCACACTTAAAGTCGATTCGCGCCGTTCGTTCGTTAGAGTGTTAATTCGCGTTTATCGTCTGAATTATCTTAATGCATTTCCCGAACACAGAGGAAATTATTTAGAGTTAGTTCAATAATTGCAGCACTGCAATCATCGCGATTTCAAACAGAGCTTTATAATATTGATGCGGAGGAAATTATGACCGTGGTGTTCGGATAAATTCATCGACGGTATGCTGAGTGTGTTTTTTGATTTAATTGCAAAAGCGAGGCGATTATTTTGAAATTAATGTAAATTGAAACGAGCTGAGTTCGAAATGACCGCAGCCAATGGACCTATGGAAAAAAAACTTTGTTATGTTCCGAAACGAGACATTTGCATGTGTTAAGCTATGTAAATCTCGCAACTCGACCATGTTCCAAAGCCAATCACGTCATGCCTCTATTAGTATGCTTCTCGCCAAGTGACTCATTTTGTCAATGGAGACACAATTTGAGATAAGTGTTTGTTGTGTCTCGTCTGAACGTAAACAAATCTAATAATAACATTCGCGAGAAAATAATTATGCACTATCAGTTTTTTCCGGGTAATTTTAGCAGCAATTGCAACTTTATATGTTTAAATGAAACTTGAGTGAAAACGTCCTTATCCATACGAAATTACATAAATAATTTTATTATTATGTTAAAGAGTGAATATTGTGATGGCAATAAAAGCCTGTTATGGAAGTTATAGATGACTTTGAAATTGAATATCGTTTCTAGTCTCTTAGATACTTAAAAATTTAGATGCTTGCGCTATGCAGTGTGTTCTTATCAATAAGTGAAAGTTTGAGAAAATTCCAACGAAAATCCGTCTGTTGGAGACACACCTTAGAAATTTGTGTGAGCCTCAAATGTAGTTATCGAAAGATGTGAACTATTGTATTCATGTAAAAATAAAACGTTATTTTATGGATAACATAAAATATGAAACATTGTAAAAAGGACATTAATAAAAAAATATCTCAAAAATTAATTATTCAAATTAATTATTCAAATTAATTTATCCTAAAAACAATAGTCTTTCACTACCAAGAAGTTTGTGATAAACATATACACTCTCTTTAGAACAAGGAACTATCTCGCAATTAGCTAAATTGAATTGTATGAATAATGAATTAATTCCCAAGAATGAATTGCGTTAAAATTCACAGAATACAAAGTAAAGCAAATGGTTTAAGCAGTGCTTTCTTATCAGCTTTCTTCAGGAAGAATAAAAGAGTAAAGTCTTCTATTGGCTCAAGTTGATCTTGCGTCGGTTTGTGCTTACTCAAACTTTAATATCTCATTCTTTTTTCAGGTCTCTCATCAGCCATAAAAATTGTTAAATGCGTTACGTAAAATCTCAGGAAAACTCTTTATCATTGTACTTTCGTGATGATTATTAAACGTTACTTCACAAAATGTATGAATGGGGAAGAAATGTAAAAGAAAGAGCGCCACGTGATACTGATACTTTTTAATCTGCATTTTAATCTGTTATAGGTCAGTTGTTGATGCGCGAAGATTGTTGCGCACTGCAGCACATACTGGTTTTCCGTATATGTAGGGCAAAAGGATAGCCATAAGCCGGACAGTTCAGCCAATTTAGATATCAAATGCATTCAAACAAGGCTTCATTTTGTTTGTTCAAGCATAGAAGTAACTTTATCGCAGTTAATATTCAGTTTCATTAAAGATAAAAAATAAAAAAAACAGATATAAGAATGTTGAAACATGTTCAAATCGAGGTCTCCATCAGTACTTAAGCAGACAATATTGACCAATTAGGGGTTATTTTTGTTTTATCATAGTAAACAATGAGGTAAGTTAATGAATCTAAACTATTGTAAATACTCGTTTGTATTTTATTGCACACAAAAGTAGTGTGGTCAATAATTGGGACACAGAGATTTGGAATGTTCTTTTAGTGCAAAATAAAAGTAGAAAAGTTTATGAATCCACCCAGTTCAGTGTGAATGTTTCAATTTTATTATATTAAATATTAACAGTGGTCAATAATTGGAGCATGTTTTGCATTTCATTTAATACAACAAATCATTAAACTGATTTATGAATTTTATAAACTGACCTACATACTTCCAAATATTAAACACAAATGTGCATTTTTACATGTAAAAGTGGCCAATAATTGGGACATGGTCAGTTAGTGACCAATTTGATATTTTTTTCTTGGCATAAAAGTAAAGCAATTTTATGAATTTGACCAGTTTATTGTAAATGTTACAATTTTCTTCAAATGTCATAGTGGTCAATAATATAAACATTTCCAGATATTGTCCAATTTGATTTTTCTGTTATTTTGCAACACAAAATTATCTTGAGTCTTTTAGGTTACAGTAAAAAAACAAAATGCATAAAGCAATTAATTTCATTGATCTCCACTTTTTTTAAATTCAAAACTGGTCCATAATTAGGACATGATCATCAGTCAGAACATTGACCTTGCCAAAATTGAATTGAAACAAACAACCTTCATTTATCAGACAAGATCAGCTAAATGGTGATTGATCGGGCAAAAAGTGTCTCAGATAGACCACCCTGCAAGTGTTGAATATGAATATTCGTGTAACCACCCACCTCAGTCTCCCACCTCAGTGCACTATTCCCACAAATTAAATCAGCGCTCAATCTTGGCAAAGCAGCCTCAATTATTGGGCCATCCTAATTTCTCCCTTACATAAGACAACGTCATGTGAAAAATATATGGTTTTATACCAATTCGTAAACATCGGGCAAAAACAATGCTCAGTTTCCCCAACGACCGTGATAAAACTGCAATCGTTATGTCACCGAACGTGAAATTCATAAAATCGCGCGATATGCTTTCCCGTGTCGTAACATCCTTAGAGTTGACCATTTCATTGTAAAACTTTGAAAAGAATTGGTTGTCAATCCGTTAATCAACCCACGTACCCATAAGCCGATATTTCATGCGGATTATGATTTACGGTCAATTAATGCGCGAAGGAAATCAATTAATCGCGAGACACAATCATCGAATCTCGACACACTTAGTTCGAAACAAAAAGATGCAGAAAAATCAGATGAATTCAAAATAAATCCGAACATCATTTCTCGCCAAAACCAACAGCCAATAAGAACCGTCAACACATGACTTTCCCTGCAATTAAACCGAAAACAATGCAGCGATTGTTCCGCTTAATCGGGGTTGGAAATGCCTTGTCTGCAGGGTGTATAACAGAAAGCTGAAATGAATTTCTCGTAAAATTCCTGTTTTCCCAGGTACTTTTACAAAATTTCCCATATCCCATATTCAAATATACAAATGTTAAGGGAAAAAAATTTTAAGAAGATATGAATTCCATATACATATATTACTGATTCAGAAAATTGAACATAAACGACTGCAATCATCCTGAATCACAATAAACAGCCTCCTTTTCCCAAACTATAAGCCCACCTTCTTTTTCTTGATTTCCTCTGAGACCATATGACCTTTTCCAACATAGATTGCTTTCTTATTTATGAAATAAGAATCTCCATTCTCGATCTGCTTTTCTTATTATGAAAACAAAATATTAATATTACAATTTTTCAAAAAATCACGCAGAAGCGAGACAAAATTTCCAAATAAAATTTCTGTTTTTCACGCTCGTTATACACCCTCGTCTGTCGGTGAAAAGCGCTGTGTGCACGGATTTGCCTGAAATCGCCGTTTCGGGGCGTTTTCGGCAGCCTCCGAGGACAGGTGTGTACCTACCATTTTCGGGAGAGCGTAATCCGAACGTGAAATCCGACGTGAAAGCACAAAACACTGCACACACTTTGGGCTGGGAGAAGAGCGATCGGCCGATTTCGTTGAATCGTCGCGGCTGTCACAATGGCGGCACGCGAAAGGCGCCGAGCATCGGCGGCGCACTTATTTTAACTGTAAATGCGGCTGGACCGCGACGTCGGCGGATCGCGCGGGCGCGTCAAAGAATAACAAATACAACTGACCGCACGAAATACACCCATTAATGTCGGTGGCCTGCGACTAACTGAATGACTGAAGTTCCCGCGACGGCAAATTGAGCGGCTCGCGCGAAGGCAGCTCTGAAGACGGTCGCCGCGGGAACTAGAGATAGACGGGTGTTGCCATGGGTCGGTAAAACAGGGACACCCTGTCGGTATACAACATTGCGCTCTACTGTATCGACATTTTCTAGAGCCTTTTGACGACAGATACGGGTCCCTATAACAATCCAGAAAATAAGCGTCCAGAAAATAGCAGAGCGCTGTATCGGCACCGAAATCTGGGTCGGTAGCGTTTACTCGACGCTTTCAGAGATGGCGCACACAGTGCTTAGTCGGAGGCACGAAATAACATTCTAAAATGTTATTTCAGAAATACGAAAAGTGACAAGTGGCCATAATT
>JABFPB010003370.1:0-17272 GCA_022817645.1 Ceratoteleas bidentatus
TCATAACTCCCTGTTGGAATCGTTATTTCATGTTTACCAATATAAATTTTATTAGCACCAACGTCAATGTTAGGAATTGAATTGAACGTTAACAATTCTACAAGTGCAAGAACATGATTTTTATCTGGCTTCTATTGGCGGACAGTAAAAAGCATCCATTTCTATCGTCTCACCATTCATAGTTAATGTTAACATATCCATTGCAAAAGGTGCTGTTAAAAATTGTGAAAACTTTTACTATCTTCTTCGTAGCAATTGAGTGGACTGAATTTTCCTTGATGAGGTTCGTAAAGAAACTTTGGAAAAACAGCGATAACGGTTCAGAACAATTACAATATTACTCGAGGAATTAGGGGACACCCCTAGACTCACTCGTATTAATGTTGTTGAAATAAAGGGGAACTCCCCAATTATTGACTATTAGTTTAAATTTGTAATCAAAGACTTTAACTAAGAGGCTGTGAGGTTGGTTTAAAAAACTATCAACACTAGATAAAATTAATACTATATATTAAAACTCCGATCAACATCGAAACAATTAATATAATTTTCGCAAAGTATAATTCTTAGCACTGGTTAGTGTGAATATAATGCCAGGGTATTCCCTTCAGCACATTTGGACCTACTCACGATTTGGAAGCCTGGACGATGGTTGAAACGAATGAAAATGAATGAGGCTAAGCCTAAACGACAGTAAAACTAAACTCTTGGAACTTTTTAAAATTCTTTCAGGCGACAAATGCCCAAATATGTCTCGCGTGTACAGCGGACTCGCCCCAGGGACACCCAGTAGCGTAGTGTTGTGACAGGTGCTCGCGCGAGCCTTATATTGACGCGTAGGGATGGCGGATTATGACCGATTTAAACAGAAACTGATTATCGATCACCTATTAATCGATTAATCGGACGATTATTCTCCTACCCGATTAATCGATTACCGATTTTTTTTTCTCATAATCGAAGAAAAAATCAGTTAATATTAATTAAAAAAACCTTCTTTCTGACTTTCATCTTTTTCTAACTCGGCGGTATGAGAGGACACAAATAAAAGTCACAAGTAAAAGTCCACCCACATCGCAATTCTTCAACGTGAAGATGAATTGTGAACATCGCAAGTACCATAATGCTGCGCACGCAATCATAGTTCGAATTTCCGAACTTCGAAAATCAGTCCACCGGGAAGTAGCCATTGCTGTTTTGCCTAGTGAAGTGACCATGTCTCAGACGATGGATTTTCGCGGAGGTATAATTTAATGTATTTATATTATATTATTTCATAATATATGTATATTTATATTATTTCAATTAACTAAATTCTTAATATAAATAAATTCAGTAACAGATTTTTCAGTACATTATATATCAATTAATTTTTCGGTTATAGAAGATGAGAGAAGATTCTCAATTTTTTTTAAATTGATGAAGAAGCGCCGTTACGTTTCGAGGGGTTGACAACCCAGGAATATGTTGGTATAAAACGTAAGTTTTTACAATGAATTTGCATCTGATAATGTATACTTGTGAACTGTAATAAGACATAAGCGTTGTTAAAGATTGGGCTAAATATGCGAGGTCGCGAGTTTTTTCGAACAGAAAGTGACGTGCTGGAGTGTTTTGTTTTGATTTCGCGCGGTTCTGTTCCGAGAATTTCGACGAAAAAAAGATAGAAAAAAAAACACGGGAAACTTAGTATCACGGAGTTTGTGCGTCTGGGCGGTCGCCACGAGTTTTGTTCTAATAAAAGGTACGAAAACTAATTGATATCGAAGTTAGTAATGTTTTTTCAAAATAAATTAATTCGTGCTGGCACGTCACTATCGTGGTTGGTGGGCGTTGGTTGTGGCGAACGATTTAAACTGAAAAATAACATGTTTTAATCTATTCAAAAATCAGAAAAAGTAATGCATAAATAAAGTGATCATTTTTTATAAACAATTCGGATTTGAGCCATGGCCGGCGTTTACCAATTGCGATAAGGAGGTTTGGTTCATGGGAATAAAAAAGTGAGAGCGTGACGTGGCCAATAGGCTTTAGCGTGGCGTAGAATGGCGGGAGGGTGGCGCGCGCACGTCAGCCGCCGCGATATATAAGTGCGTGCGCGTGTCGCCGAGTAGTAGTAGTGCGTTGTCGACGATGGAGGGATGCGGACCGGGTATGTGTGTTCGCGTGCTCAAGACAAGGACGGCGGAGGGTGAAGACCCTGTAACAGAGAGAGCGAGACAGGAAACAAGTAATGTGTGGACAGGAGATAAGTAATGTGTGTGTGTGTGTGTGTATGTGTAGCAGAGGAGAGACATGTCCGGCTCTGTAGTATGACAAGTTTGTGGTCTTCTGGAGGGTCCGGAAATTGGTGAGTCTCACTGGATGTGGCATTGGTTGGGGCCACCTCCCTCCCCCCTTCGGGGGGGAGTATTGCAATAGGTGTATTCGCATTATGGGGTGGAGATATATTTATTATATTTGGCTGCCTATCGCTGGTGTCATGACTCCCTGAGCGGAATTTATTTGCGGTATGAGTAGCTTTCGACCTAACCTAAAGGTACAAACAGGCCCGGGGATTCTTTAAGAAAATGGTTGACAGAGTTGGAGCCTGGTTCTGGTGGACATTAAGGGCCGTCTGTGTGGGCAAGGTCATTGGCCCTGGTATGAAGCAGCGGCCGCCGGGGAGCTATCCCGACATGACTGAGTCCGGGTAGCTGATAACTTACGAAAATGTCCGTGGTGTGACAGCCACGGACTGTGGTCATTTCCAGGGTTGACCAGTAGGGGAATCCTCGTCACCTAAGGTATAGACAATCCTGAGGGTTTTCCCTGCGGGTGGCTAACATAGTTGGTGCCTGGTTCTGGTGGACATTATGGGTCGTCTGTTTGGGCAAGATCATTGGTCCTGGTATGAAGCAGCGGCCGCCGGGTAGCTATCACGACGTAACTGAGTCCGGGTAGCTGAAGGCCTACAAAAATGTCCGTGGTGTGACAGCCACAGACGGTGGTCATTTCCAGGGATTGGGCGGTATGGGAAAATCCTCGTAAGTGATTGTTCGTTATGCACAGAGTTAGACGAATTATGTGTCCGCTTGGGATCGTGTGCCAGCGTGGGTACGGTGTTATTGTTGTTAAAATTGTCTGTAATGGCGCTAGTAATGAAATAAAACATTGTAACTGGATATTGAATAAAAATGAGTCACACAACCCTTCTAATTGGATAACACATAAGGCTAAATAATTAACATCATCCGATCATCATCCCATCGTTATCCGATCGTTATCCGATGGTTATCCCATCGTTATTCAATCGTTATCCGATTGTTATCCCATCGTCATCCGATCCTTATCCGATCGTCATTCGATCGTTATCCGATCTTAATCCATCCATCGTTATCCGATCCTCATCCCAGCATTATCCGACTATTATCCGACCCTTACGCGACCATTATCCAACCCTTACGCAACCATTATCCGACCCTTATCCGCACAATATTCGCCAATTATCAGCCCATTTTCTGCCCCTTTTCCGACCCTTATCCGACCCTTATTCGACTGTTATCCCACCCTTACCCGACCCTTATCCGAGTGTTATCGGAACGTTATCCGATTCTTATCCGATCCGCATCCGACCATTATCCGACCCTTACCCGACCATTATCCGATCCTTATCCGACTATTATCCGAACCTTATTGGCCCCACATCCGACCGTTATCCGAACGTCATCCGTAACTTATCAAACCCTTGTCCGATCCATATGCGCTCTTTACCTGCTTCTTATCCGCCCATTATCCGACGATATCCAACCGTTATACGGCCGTTATGTGAACATTCGTTGGCCGTTATTACCTTATCTGACAAGTATCTGACCATTATATGACCGTTTCTCCACCGATATCCAACATTATCTGACCGTTATTTAACCCTTACAGGTTTAAATATTTAATATGTAAAAATTTTACATTTCATTTACGATAGTCCATGTGTGAGTTTGATTCAGGTTGTATGAACAACATTGTTCACTTAGGAACTAACTCAGATAAGGAATTATGTAATCTTTTTCATCCCGAGCGAAGCCGGGCATTTTAGCTAGTCTAATATATTTATATATTCTTTACAGTGTACTACCATTATTTACAGTGGCTTTCTTTTTGTGACATTGCACAAAAAGAAATTGTGACATTACTATTCTTTACAGTGACACAAAAAGAAAGAAGACTCTGTAAAATGTTAGAAGAGAACTCGGTGGAGGTCGGGCGACGATTAACAGTTGCTGAATTTTAATTAATACAGAGATACTATCTGTACAGCGTCAACAACATTTAAATAAAGTAGTGCCAAAAAGTAATTAACTTGTACAAAATACGAGGTAGCATTCCAATTTTTGCAATTTGTCTTATTTAGGGAATATTTTTAACTATAAAATACTCAAAACTAGGATAAATTATAACATTATGTTGACTCAACTTTAAAGTCGAGTATCTTTTTTCAAACTCAACAATCTATCCTGAAAGTTTGCATGCCTTGAAATTTGGGTTTTTCTTTTCAGTTTACCCAAATTTAAGAAAAACGAACTTGATTAACAACTTTATCAAAAAATCTAAAATCGTCTGGTAGATAGCCGTGCTTATTTGGCCTGTCTATTTTTATTGAATGAAATGATCATATTGCGCCACGTGGCGCCATCTATGAATATATTAAGCTTTTCAGACTTCAGACAATAGTAAAATCAGACAAGAATCTTTCCCTAGAAAATCAAAAAATGTGCCAAATGTGCACGTCAATATCGTTATAATTTCGCATAACAATTAAATGTGTATTTTGCACATAATTGATAAGGGAAAAAACCATATGTCAACTTTGAAATATTTTGCAACAATTAAATAATCCATACCGGATTTTTTTCTAAAAAAACTTTGGTTTCTTCTCTACAATTTGCTAAATTTGAAAAAAATCTGAGATGGAGTATTTGAGAAATGAATTTTTGAAAAAAAGAACATTTTTACATTTTACCACATAACTCTCCTTATTTCTTACCAAAATCGCTGTTATTGGCTGAAATCGATAGCTGAGAGTCTATTCTTTCAGAATATCATAAACTTATTTCGAATGGTATCGATATAGAATAATTATATATTTTTTATTCAAGTGCTCTGTAGGCCATATATGAATTTATTGAATAAAATGGAAAATACAATACAATGAGCCAAACGAGCAACTTCCTTCTTGATTTTCGATGAAAATGAATCAGTATAAGCAGCTTCAAACAGATCGGAAAGGGTCGGGAACATTTTGGCCGATTTGACATGGAATTACCCCAGGGTGAAATTCTATGAAAGTTTGTACTGTTCTCAATGCCTACCAATTCCAAACTTCCTGCAAATCGACAAATATCTTTCCTCCGCAGGTGGCACAGTCAAACCGACAACTTTGCCAACGAATTCTGTAATAGTCCTATCCTTCGTAATCGCTCTGAGCGTTTGGTTGTTGCTTATCGTCGAATCATTGGCTGAAGATAGCGCCAGTTGTGGGACACAACCTGTGTCTCCCTTAAACTGTTCCGCGACTCGGTTCAGAATAGTTTCCACTGTTTTGTCCTTATCCTCCGGGAACATGACGTCCACGTGGTACACGTTACTTTCCACACGAATCCTCAGTCGGACCTCCTCCTGTGGCTCTGGCACCGGGTTCATCCAACTGGTATCGACTTCTGAGACAAAGATATTCGGAGAGGTTCGTCTGGTCTCGAACCTTTGAACCCCGGATCTTTCCAGAGACAACTGCTTGAACTTCGGCACCTTCTTTGGCACAGTGACATTGACAACGACATTGTCAATGTCTTCGTTGTCAGATTCGGGGTCTACAAGTTCTTGGAGCACCTGGTCGACACTGTGTCTGCTGGAACTCTCCGCACTGACATTCGCGAGCCTCGTTTCGTCAGAGTACTTCTGTCGCTTCAGTCGTTTAGAGTTTTCGCTGGTGGAGTCGGAGGATTTTCGCTTGAATTCGGCTCCAGAATCTAGTTTTGGGGTCTTTTTGCTGACATCTGCTGAATGAAGAAGAGTAGAGTTAGGAATACTTAAAGTCAGTTATTCCTCCCTGCCTTATCTTCCTATTAATCTTTGCTTTTTAATATTTTAAAAAGCTAAGATTAATAGGAAGAATAAGAAATAATCACTGACCTAGGTCATTTTCCAGCCACTCGCCATCCACCAAAATTTCATCTGAATCCAGAAGGGGAGGCTTCTCCTCGCTTGTCGATTTTGTTTTCACTAGAGTCGGAGGTGCATGTTTGACACCTTCAATGGCGGTTCGATAAAAGTCCACCGCGGACGTTTTGGCGCCACCGTCGTCGTCGTCGTTTTCGAAAACCTGCGTCTCGCTATCCTCTGTTTCTTCGAAGACGCTCGCGAAGGACTTTGGCTTAAGGACATTCAAATTAAAGTTTCGTTAAAACACGTGGATAGTATCACTGCATATTATTTTTCAGCAATTTTAAGTTTTAGCATCTAATATCTTGGCTTCTAGTTGAAATGCTTGGGAATTTAGCAAATCAAATAGTAGTCTCAAAATAAACCAGATTTCAAGTTTCATCGAATTCTCATTATTTTAACTTCAAAAGGTAACTACCTTAATGAGTCTCTTCGCTTTCTCCCGTCGTTTCAGCCTTAATTTCGGATCTTCGGTCAGGAGTCTCTCGATGAGCTGCAGGGTTTCCAGATACTCGCGTTTCTCCGCGTTGGTGAGATAAGCGCCATCGTTTTCACATCTCTCCCGCCATTCCACCAAGCAATCCCAGGCCGTTTTGCCGTCCTTCAGCTCCATATTCGGATTCGCGCCATACTTCATGAGCAGCTTGACCATCGAGAACCGGCCATTGGTGGAGGCGTCGTGCAGCGGTGTCATTCCCATCAGACTGGGTCCGCCTGGGTCGTTAACTTTGGCACCGTGTTTTATCAACAATTCCGCTATATCGACAAATCCGTGGTTCGCCGCTTCGTGGAGAGGCGACCATCCGGCGTAATCGTACATATCTACAGGGTGACCTAAAATTTAAAAAAATTGCATCTAATCATCAAACTTCCAATTATCAAAATCATCCAATCATTTAGTAATTATTTTCTCATTATTAAATGAGATAAGAATAATGAATAAGAATTATCTTATTAAGTTTTTTAAATTTCAACTCATAAATTTTCTAAATTGAAATTAAACAATTTTTGTCAGGCACCCATTTTGTGAAAACATTTTTTAACTTTACAGGATATTTTTGAAAAAAAAAAGTTTTCCTCTTAAATAATCACCTTCATCCAGTAACTTCTCAACTTGTGCAATATGATTGTAAATGCAAGCCGTATGCAGCTTTGTTTCGCCCTTGTCGTTTCGTTTGATTTTCCCTTTCAGCCTCTTCGCCACTCGCCTGGAATCGTGCCTAGGCCTATCTTCCTCATTCTCAGACAATTCTTCATTCAAATCGGTTTCCAACTCCAAATTGTCGCTGATCTTCATCTTCTCCGACTCCAGATCATCGTCATCCGAATTTTCATCAAAATTCTCCACACCCATCATCTTGAGTTTTTCCTCAACGTAGGATGCATCCTTCAGCTGCCCAGTGCGTTTAAAGTACACGCGCTGGTCTTTGTAAACCGACTTCTCCAAATCCTTCTCGTTGGACTGCTTCGCATGTTCCATTGCCAGATTAAAGGTCTCTCGGATCTCGTCGTCGGGAAGGTTTGCCAATATCTGCAGACTAGCGAGATATAATGCTGAGGAGCATATATCTTTTGGGGTGGTGTGCAGCTTCATCTCGTATTCTGCGTACTCTATCGCCTCCTTGAATTTTCCCAAATCCTCCAAAGTTCTTGCCAGACTGATTAGGGCTGCTCCTTTCCGTTCACTTTTGGTGATTTCGCAGAACTCGAGCATGCTCTTGTAGTAGCTTGCGGCTTTGACGTAACTGTTGACTTCTACAGCTATGTCTCCTAGTTTTTCATAGATACTGATTTTATCGGAGTCATTGGTCAGGTGGTCCAATTTGTCCTCCTGTTTCATTATGTAGATAACTGGAACATTTTGAGGGTAAATGTTATGGGATATTGAATTTGGAAGTGGAAATTGGTAATTAAGGTGGTTCGAAAAAGGGACAGAAAACCAAATTTGAGATGGACCATAGTGGAATATATAACAAATTATTTTCTCTCTATACAAAAATTTAGTCAGGAATGCATCAATATATGGTCAGACACCAAGTAGATCAACTCAATATATGGTCAGGCACCAAGTAGATCGGGTCTCTATATGGTCAGACACTAAGCAGATCAGGTATGTTTTTGATGTTATATTTTTGATGTTATTATGGATGCTTATATCAAAATACTTGCCAATTCTTAGTTTTTTTTCTACGACCTCCTTCTGTGCAGATGTAGTTTTCATTTTGTGCAACACTCCCAGCAATTTTCGTGCATCCTTCCACTTTCCCAATTTCAAAAGCAAATCACATTTGCTAATAAGAGCGTCGCATTTCGATTTCGAATCGTTGACAGTGGTTTCCGCTGCTTTGTCAAAGTAGTAAAGAGATTTGTCAAAATCGCCGTGCCTTTCGTTCACGGACGCTAAAGCTATGTAAATTAAAGGCAATTCTTCCACCAGTGAATGCTGTTGGCAAATATCAATGCCGTTTTTCAACCAATTACATGCTTCTTTGAAGTCTTCATTTTCATGAACCAATCCATAGTTCAGCATCAATCTGGCTTTCATAACTGTGAGTTCCTTTTCTGATACCCTTTTAGTTTTAGCCAACCTGTACATACGTGAGTTTGAAATTTATTCAAAAGTATTTTAAACAATTTAAAAAATTAAAAAAACTTTTATATAAATATTTTAAACTGTTAAAAAAAATAAAACGAAATAAAAAACATTTGTTTCAAGGATAATTTGTAAAAAAAATTATGGTGAAGAAGAATGATTGAATAGTAATTACTCGTCGCAAAGCGCAATGCTGTGGGAGTAAGCGTTCTTTGCTCTTTTTAAAATCAACTTTGCTTGTTTCGTCTCAATTTCAGCCTGGCAAAAATATAATCGTCCAAGAGATGCATAAGCACGTTGTTCCTCCAGCAGATTCCTTGTTTCTTGTGCTAATTCTGCAAGAAAGATAAAACAGAATGATGAAATGTAATTGGGTAAGAAAAAATGGCAATGAAGATATACCTTTTAGAAATATCCTTAAAATATACCTTTTATTGCCTAAATTAAGATAGTCAATACTTAAATTATATGAACAATTATGACCTGCAAAGGAGATTAGTTTACTTGTACTTAAAACTTGAAAAGGGATTGAGTCATAAGAAAATGTCAAATAGGGTATATGAAAAAATATGCATAAAATATGAAGAACTCTAACATATGCAATGTTTATATACAAAGTTACATTTTTTTTTCATTCCATTTTTCTCTGTAAAAAATCAAATTCATGTCTCATTTCTAATACAATTATTTACAAATCTTCAAATCTCACGTGAAATCTCTTCTGATTTCTCATTCAAAATCTCATATTTTTCATTCGAAATTTTATATGATTTCTTATATCAGTTTCTCAGATAATTAGTTAAAATATTTTCTGCAACTGAAAAAAATCATGTATGATCTCATAAATGATTTTTTATCAAAGTAAAACCGTGATCTCCCATCATTTTCAATAATCATATCAAAATTCTCTCACTCACCCAAGTACTTCTTCAAATGCTTTGACGCTTCCGAGTAATTCGCACTCTCTATACAACATTCTCCAATCATTCTGTGGGCAATCGAACTCTTCAATTTATCACCTAATTTCTCACACAGCTCAAGCTCCTCAGTATACACGATCAAAGCGTCTTCGAATTTACCATCTTTGTAGTAAATATCTGCTATTTCTCTGACTATGTCAGCGAGTTTTTCAGCATTAGATCGATTCTTGTCACGTAGTTTATATAATCCTATAATCCAAAACATTTTCCTAAACAGTCATCGCAATAGGAACTAATAAAACTAATAAAACTGTCAATACTGTCACTACTGTCACTACTGTCACAACTACTCAACTTTTTCCCAAACAGGGACCACAAACTGAACTTCCACAAAACCCCAAAAACCTCGCAATAAACTCTCACCAATTTGACACCCGAATGCCCCATTCTGCCCATAAACTTCCCATTTAAAAAACTCCATTAAAACCATCAGAATTTGTTAATCTAAATTAACTATTTAGACTAACTACTTAGATTAAACTTACTGGCAAGCTCCTTCGAAGTATCCATGATTCAGCAATAGGCACAGTAAACTCCTCTCATCAATCGAAAAATTGCGATCGCAAAACAGCAATTGCGTTAAAACGGTTCAAATTGCAAACTGTTTTTATTTTCAATTGTAAACAGAGGCATGTTTTGTTCGCACCATTGTCGACGTTTTTACGCATCGAAGGAGGGCGCTGCGCGCCAGAATAGAGACAGCCAATGTCTATCAGCTGATTAGAAAAGGATGGAAAATGGAGATTTCGGTGAAAACCGACAAAACGTCTGTGAAGGTAGGTTTCCAATCCAGCGTTGGTTTAAATCGCACACGCCGCAGAAGGTTTTGTTGTCCATTGCTACGTTTGCGGAGATTTCGCCGAGGTGTGATGGTTAAGTGATTGAGTGGTAATTCGAAGGGTACACGTGATTGATCTCTCGGGAATCCCGGAAATGATGATGGGATTGGGAGAGAGATTTCGTCTTGGACGAAAATCGGAAGACAACAAAGGAAAATAGGTTGAAGGATCGTGTTATGTATGAGGAGCGATACGGAGGGCAGATGAAGTCGACGGTGTTTTGAAAAAGGGAGTGGAATTACGGAAGACAGGTTTGCAGTTGAGTATGGGATCGATGTTTTGGGGGATCTAAGGGTGATTGATAATGGTGTAAATTAGGGGGATGATTAGTGTGAATTGGGTTAGGTTATGTTATTTACAAGTAATAGGAAAAGGGTTTTTTTGTTGCATTTGAGATTTCTTGTTACATTGGTATAATATGTTGTAAATGTCATGAGTGGTCGGTTCAATGGAGCTTGTAAAATTATTAACTTGTTTTGATGTAAAGTAAAAGTGAATTATTTCCTGTTATTTAATGGTCTAAAAAGGGGAGCAGTTTGTATAGTTGTAACTTACTGTAATTACACATTTATTTGTAAATTAGAGTTCAGTTCATAAAAGCTGTTTATATAAATCATTTTTAATGATATATTGAAACATTTTTTTTTTGATAAGATGGATGTCACATTGTAGTGTCTTGCTGTATCTTATCTGGTACAAGGCAAATAGGAATTGCAGTAAAAATTTCTCTATGAAATTTACAACTGAAATTTTATAGAGTTTCAATGAATTTTAAGGGGTTTTTCATAAATAGTTAGGAATATTTATGAAAGAATATGAAAATAAATTATTTTAAAGAAGGATTTATATGACGAACAAGTTTTACATAGATATTACATTCCTTTTATAGATATTAATGAACAAAAACCTCATACAAATTCAGTAAAAGTCTATGAAATCTCTGTTGCATATTTAAATATAAATTAGCATTCATTTCATAAAAATATGAAATATGTTCCTGTGTCACATTCTTCATTTTTTAATATTGTGTTTTCAGTGATAAATTTATCATTTCATAAATTGTCTGTTTTTACATTTTTTGTCTTGTTATAATTTTCTAAGTTTATACTGAATAAGAAAAACTGATTTTTTCTTTGGCCTTACTAAAGTTGAGATCATACCGAGACTTTGCTTCTGTGATTAGAATATGTAAACAAAAAGATATTTTTACTAAACTTAAATTTAAGGTGTAATTCCTGGAAAAACAGTCAATATATTTCAGAAAATAATGATAAAAGCTGAAAAGATACCAGATACATTTAGGAATGTTTTAACATTTTTGAACATATTACTATTATTTCTGAGATTTTACATTTTCTGTTTTTCTACATGCCATTTTTCATCAGACTTTTCAAACTTGCCCTTCTTCTTATGACACATCGAAATTCAATACACAGAATCTGTCTTTTTGCCAAATGCGGAATTTTCCGTAAACTGTCATGTAAAGTTCCTACTTTGTATCTCAAGAATTAACTATTTCCGGGCGAAATATTAAATGGAATTGTAGTTAAATCAAATTAATATGAAATATTATATAAAGAGTCATGAAACAATAAAAAACATCATATTTAGTTAATAATCCCAACACAAATAATGCACATTTAACCAATTTCATGAATTGAATGTCAAATTCCTCTAAATGTGGAATATTACCTTCTGAGTGGAATGATTTCTACTCATTCTGTAAACATTCGTAATATTTAACGTAATTTTCCATTAAAAGTGGAAAAGAGGAATTTTACCTACTTTTTTTACAGTTCACTGCCACAAACCCACCTCACCACCCCCTTCCAATTTCAGCACCCCCATCATGGCTGCCCACTATGAACCTGGCATGAACCTGGAGATCATCGTCCAGAAATCCAACGCCACCCTCCTCGAGTGCCTCCTCTGCTGCGAAACCTTCGCCGACAAAGACAGCCTCACGCAGCACGCCGAGGTGCACAACACCCCCCAAAAGTACCAATGCAAGGTCTGCTACAAGTACTTCGCCGCCAAACGCCCCTTCCAATCCCACGCCCGCGTCCACCGCAAGCGTGACAAAGTCTGCGAAAAATGCGGCAAGGGCTTCTACAACCGCGGCCGCCTCCGCAGCCACATGGAGGTCGTCCACGGGGAGAACCGCAGCCACTGTTGCCCGCACTGCCCCAAGGCCTTCTCCGCCGCCCAGAGCCTCAAAAGCCACATCCGCAGCGCGCACCACAACCGCGTCTACACCTGCACCCGCTGCGACAAGAAGTTCTCCAAAAAGTACACCCTCGCCGAGCACATCGCCACCATCCACTCCTCCGCGCGCAACTACCACTGCGCCATCTGCGACAAGCTCTACGCGACCAAGCGCGGCATCCGCTACCACATCACCAAGGGCCACAACAAGCAGACCTTCCAGTGCCCCTACTGCAGCAAGACCCTCGCCCGCAAGTCCAGCCTCAACGTGCACATCCAGAACATCCACGTCAAGACCCGCAACCAGTGCTCCCTCTGCCGCAAGTTCCACCAGGTGAACCCCGGCCAGGAAGAGGGTGCCTGCCCTCACATCTCGCAGCACGAGGCCGAGCGCTACTTCTGCCAGGTCTGCGAGATCAAGTTCCGCACGAGAAACGAGCTCAAGAGCCACAACTTTAGATTGCATAAAGAAAAGCTCCACCTGTGCGACGAGTGCGGCCAGGCGTTCGACACTGCACCCGAGCTGGAGGCCCACATCGCCGAGCACATGAGCGAGAAGAAGTACGAGTGCGAGATCTGCGGCAACAAGTACCGGGGCCTGACTTCCCTCAAACGCCACAAGCTCACCCACTTCGAGCCGCAGTTCCAGTGCCAGATCTGCAGCCGCAAGTTCACGAGGGAGTACCTCCTGCGACTGCACTCGTCGACGCACCTGGACCAGAAGAACATCCAGTGCCCGGAGTGCCCGATGGTCTTCAAGTCGCGAGCCAGTTTCAAGCAACATGAGTTACTGAAGCACAAGACCAAGGCCGAGTTCATCTGCAAGGTGTGTCATAAGTCCTACAACGTCTACCGGGCGTACAAGCAGCACATAGCAGTGTCGCACTCCGGATTCCAGTACGAGTGCGACATCTGCTTGAGCAAGTTCCGGGAGAAGCCGAGGCTGAAGGCCCATATTGCGAGGCATCTGGAGTTGGCTGAGACGAGGGGGAACTTCCCGTTTAGTTGTGCCGAGTGTCTGAAGACCTTCAAGACGGCGGAGACGATGAAGCAGCACATGAGGACCCATGTGGATGATAAGACTTTTCAGTGTAACCACTGTAGCAAGAACTTTAGGAGCTTTCAGAAGCTGCAGGTTCACTCGAAGAGGCACGTGAAGCAGCAGTCGCACCTGTGCGAGCAGTGCGGGTATGTCTGCTACTTCGAGGAGGTGCTGGATAACCATATTGCGAAGTACCATTCGGGGGAGAAGGAGCAGCAGCCCAGGAGGGAAGGGTTCTTCCCGGAAGACGCGCAGGAAGATGAGGTTAACGAGAAGTTCCCTTGCGAGGAGTGCGGCAAGGACTTCGACTCCCTCGCGAGGCTGAAGTTCCATAAGGACTCGCACTTGTATGAGTGCGCCACCTGCCGGCAGGATCTGAGGACGGAGAAGATGCTGAGCGAGCATATCAGGAGGGAACACAAGCCGAAGGAGGTGGAGCCGTATGCATGTGATGTCTGTCTGAAGAGGTTCAAAAGTAAAAACGCGATGCAGAAGCATTTGGGACAGCATAAGAGGGAGTTGGTGCAGCAGATTACTGAGAAGAATACTGAGGATGCGAGTGCGGATCTAGACCTATTGAAGAAGTTGGAGGATCAGCAGCGGGAAATAACGGGGAAGGATGTTGTCGAGATAACGAGTTCGCACATCCTAAACGACCATGATTACAGTATATCTAATAAAGAGAAGGGTAAAAAGAGGAAGGCTAAGGGGGACAGTGGGGAGAAGGTAGCGAAGAAACCAAAGAAACGCAAAGATCTTAACGATTCGGTTGGCAAACTGAACGAGGACGATCCTGACATGCTTTACCTCTGGACGTGCCAGAAGTGCGATCTGATTTTCAAGTCCCAGTGGCAGTTCAAAATGCACACTGGGACCTACCACCGTGACGTGCAGCCGAGAAGACGGAAGAAAATTGCACTGATAACCGATGACGAACCGAATCCGAATCCCGAAGACGCACCTTCTAGCTCTCAGTCATTAGGAGGAGGCTCTAACCCTGATGCCACTCCTAATGCCAGCGAAGGCCAAAGTCAAAACGAACCCAGCAACTCCGACACCCAGACTCCTACTGAGAACCCCAAGACAAACGACGATCCTAAAACTCCCTCCAGAAACACCTCGCGAGACAACATACCAGCCCTCGCCAGCAACGAAGAGGTCAAAAAGTACAAATGCGAGTTCTGCCCCCACGTTTACCTAAAACTAGGACTCCTCCTGAGGCACTACGGGCAAGACCACCCCGACACCGAAAGCATCCTAATCCAGTGCCAGCGTTGCGACAGTGACTTCGCCCACGAGGAAGAGTTCATCGAACACATGAAGTCCCACAACCCCCAGATCAAAATCCTCCATCGTTGCCTCGAGTGCAACCGCACCTTCGAAAGCAACATAACCCTCGACGAACACAAGAAAAAACACGAAACCGAGAAGGTCGACAGTTACTCCTGCCCGAAGTGCGAAGTGGTCTTCCGGACCCAGAAGGGGATGAAAATCCACCTCATCCGGATACACAACCTCTGGCGCTGCAAGTACTGCGACCTAGTGCTGCCCAGGGAAAACTTCCAGCACCACCTGCTCAGCCACGTGACTGAAACCGTGACCAAAATGGACATCGACGAGATGAACACGGAGTCTCTCGAGGAGACCGTGGAGACCGAGGAGGCCTACCTGAAGAGGCAGAAGCTTCGGATGCTCTACCACTGTCCCTACTGCGACTTCAGCTTCACCATGTTCAAGAACCTCAACGCCCACCTCCTCAAGATCCACGGCTACTCCAAGTGCAAGCCCTGCGACCTGATCATCCCAGCCGACAAAATGGACCAGCACATGGAGGAGACCCACAAAGACGACAAGAAACACAGCTGCACTGAGTGTGGGGCTTCCTTCAACAACGTCAACAAACTCTACTACCATCGCAGGAGCACCCACATGTACCGGTGCCCCGAATGCCACCTGGTGTACCTGCCTACTTTGAAGACCTACAAGGAGCATTTGAAGACCCATGGCATCGACTTCAAACAGAAACTCGGCCCTCGCAAGAAGCCTACACCCAAATCCGTCGATCCTCTGCAGATAACCTTCCCTGAAATTGCTAATGAAACTACGGGGGAAACTTGGAACTGTGCAGAGTGTGGGAAGGTGTTCCTATCGAAACAGGGGTTGAAGTACCACCTGCAGAACATGTTCAAGCCCAAGCCGCGGTTCCAGAAGAAGATCTTCCGGTGCGACCCGCCTTGGGGCAGGTGCAAAACGTGCAAGCAGATCTACAAGAAGGCGTCTTTGCACTTCATCAAAGGGGTTTGTGGGGAGAAAGTCAAGAAGGAGAGGGAGAAGCGGTTTAAGGAGATGGAGAGCATCATTCAGTTCAAGATGATTCAGAAGGTTAGGAAGAAGGGGATGCAGGAGGAGGCGAGGAGGAAGGAGATGCAGGAGGAAATTAGGAGGAACGAGATGCGGCTGGCGATGAGGAAGAAGGAGATGCGGCAGCCAGCGAAGAGGGGGAGACCACGGAAGGGAGGAAACGTGCAGATAGGTTCAGGGAAAGAGGCACAGGGTTACACTTTTAGGAAGGGTGAACCGGTAACCATTGTCTGCCAGCTGTGTAACCGGGTTTTCTACCACGAGACCAGCTATAGCTATCATGTCAAGTTTACATGTGGTATGTATGATAAAAGATATACGCCAACCCATTTCAGTTTAGTATGACCGCTGAGCCATCTGCACTCGAAGTTGTCAGTGGAAATGAAGAATTGAATTTGCATTTAATCGAATTTGGGTTAATTAATAAACAAAAGAAAGCAATATTTACGATTTTAATACGAATAAATGTTTGTTTTGGTGATTTTTATCAATATGTAACACATATTTACATGTTGATAATTAAGAAAACTTTTCAGTTTTTGTTTCCACTTGTAACTTACAAAATCTGCCACGACAGATTTTCTTGGCGCTGCGAGACGTACTGATCAGGCCTATTCTGAATTTTTCATCATGTGCTAAACTGTTCAGCAAATTTTCGGTAACATTTGTTAAATCCTTTTTCTGCGTGTACATTTCAATCGCACGAATTAAATAATTCAGAAACGGTCATCAATTGAGGGTCTGGAAGCAGTAATGGGACATGCGCTCGGTTTGCTGGCCTCTAAACATACACGCAGAGAAATTTCATACTTTCACGCGGTGTACATTCACGCTGTTGTACGGTGACAATTTCACCCCTTTTAGAAACATTGAAATCAGCGTTTAAGGTATTTCTCTTGTGAAGGGCTGTATAATTAGGGTGCCAAGTAAAATATGTGTATTTTGTTGAAATAAAATTATTTTTTTAAGGAATTTTGTTATGAAAAGTCTTTTTGTCACGCTAAAAATACGTTTTTTAACTGCTATTCTTACAAAGTAATTAAAACTTTGTTATTAC
>JABFPB010003371.1:0-17272 GCA_022817645.1 Ceratoteleas bidentatus
CTCACGCGATAGTTGATCGGATTTTCCGGATATGGTTGCCGGATTCCGTCTACGGTAGCTGGATATTTTTTAGAGTGGGGATTGCAACACACTGCATTAGGCATACTCAAGTAGTAAATCAATTTTGAAAAAATCAGATGTGAGTAGATCTAAGAACTACCTTAACTGTACTAAATTCTATTATCCGATATAATTATTGAAATATTACTTCTCAATATTGTGCCTACATATTAACTATATATTAATACACAGTACTGTTAAATATAGAATTGGATAAACCTTTAAACAATTGATCGAAGGCTCGTAGGGATATTATACTGAAAAAAGGAAACGATAAATTGAAATACTTTTCCATTCACAGAGCAAGTTTATCTTGATAAAATTGATATTTTTTATTGCGATTAATCTGTCAAAACTGTTTTATTCGAAACGGTCGATTCAAAGCAATCAGTGACAGTTTAGACAGGTTAATCACATTCAGAAAAATATCAACTATGTCCAGATAAAGCTGCAGTATGAATAAGAAAAGTTTTTCAATTAGTAATTTTCTTTTATTTTATCAGTTTTCTGAAGAACAGAACTATTTTAACATTTTATTAATTTACTTACATATCTGTCTATTCAAAGTAGACATCTTTAGGACTACCAGTCCACCTATTCCAATACCCGAAAATACTTGACCTCTACATATTTTCGCCAATTTCAAACAAACGTCACAAAACCCTATCGCTTGCTCCCAGACACTTTTTTCCTTCACCATAAACAATTGTCATTCGTCAAGCGATTGTTCCGCTCACCCATTCCCAGCTGATGTTTTCCTTTTGTAATTGATGAAACGGAAAACTATTTTATTGCCGCCACTCAGTTATCGTTCCTTGACTGCTACTCCATACACGCAAGTTGGAAACGGCTAAAGCTACATCTGCCAACACACGGAACTCCGAACTATTTATTTTCGCGAACAGTTGTCAGCGCGCGAACAAAGCAAACAAAGTTCCGGGACAAGAACTGAGCTTGTCGAACGCCATTGCGCCGTCGTTGTCCTTCAAAATAATTGCCCCATTTGATACATATTAATTCCGCCGTGAAGTTCGCGCGGCAAAACCGTGCCGCGCGAACTTTTTCAGCAGAAATTTCCGCGCGATAGTTATTCGCGTTCGATCAAGTGCCAAGCGGCGATCCGTCATAAATTTACAATGCGGATACAGCGGCGTTAGCACAGCATCTCGCGTTATTTATCGTCGAGGCAGTTTACACAACCGGCATATGAAACTTCTTGTTCCGCCGCCGGCTTCGAGCGATATCCCCGCGTGATATTTCTTTCGCCGGCGGACACAAAAAACGTCCCTTAACGATCCCGTCAGCGCCCACCGTTTGCACCCGCTCAACCGTCTGCAATATACAAATGTTGATAGACGATACCCCGCGCGATAAAACTTCGACGCGACGAAATAGTTTGAGTGCCATTTACGGCTGTTTCACGCGGAAAAAGGGCGGAAGGGAAATTCGCGGTTTAATTAGCAGAGGGCATTTGTTCGGATAAATTAATTTGTTTGCATTCCGTAATGTGCGCTCGCATATGAATGTCGGCGAAACATTTGACCGCGTTAAAAGTAATTTAAACACACACCGCTTGGGCGCGAGATTTTTTGCGACCGAGCAAATACCGAAACTTACTAGACCGTGTAAGGCGTGACATTCAGCGGCGAAATGTAAACGGAGCAGACGTGGCGGTAAATCTGTTTGCCGAGGCACAAAAGGTGGCGTTATCAAATTTCAGTGTAGCAGAATCAATTTCATCGGATCAATGATAAATTGTGAGATTAATCAAATAAGACGGCAAAAGCAGCGGAGCCGTGTAATTTGGCGGAGCAGCTATTTCGTACTGTAAATGAGACTTTAGTTGTTAAAGGAAATAGGGAAATAGTGAGTTGGGAGTTTGTAAAATCATACCGAAATTTATCAGGATGAAAATATAATGATTAAAATATCACGAATTAAAATATCAGGAAATAAAAATTTCACGATTAAATTTCCAGGCAGTTGGAAATATGTAATTTTGTGTTACATATGTAAATGAAAATTACTCTTTCAGTTTCATCATACACGTGGTTTAACGGATTACTTTTGTCTGCTTGCTGACAAAAAAACTATAATAACCTTCATAATTGGAATACAAATGGAATTCAGTAATCAACAATCGAAACGGAATTCGTTTACGATAATACGTTTATTGCTGAGATTAACTACAGTTTTATCGAAAAGAATTTTTTTTCAGTTTGCTCAGGTAATGAAACAAAATTGTGATATATAGCAACCAATTCGCTTAGTTTTGTTATCCTGCAGATGCTGCAAATCTTAGTTTCGTAAGTTTGCTGATTATTGTAGTGATATTAATCATCTTGTGATATTAACTCAAAGACTCGCGTAGCACGAAGAAAGTTTTCTTTTTAAATACTGATTGATATTCTTCTTTTTTAAATACTGATGAATGATATTTTGAATTGTGATTGTAATTTGATTATAATTTCGTGATATTTTAAATTTAGGATACAGTCCTTAAATTTTAAATCTGATTATTTGATCTTGATATTTCGTTATATAATCCAATAACACAAATAATTACGTTTAATAACAACGATCTGCATCTATTGCTTAACATTTTTTTATTGCATTTGCAAATATTGTTGTAAGAAACACAAGACGAAACGTTTACAACAGAAACGTTTGCAACAGTTTTATCCAATATTACTCAAAAATCTACAGAAGATGCACGATTTTGTCAATAAAATCGAGGTATGAACAAGCAGACACAACCACTTTTTAATTATCAACAGCGACAAAAAAAGCTGAATCATTTTTCGTTGTTAAAGCTGTTATCAGTTTTGCCATTTGCGCCAACGGTTATCAGATGATAGTTGTCAGTATTTTGAAATTTACGGTCACTCCTAATTCGAAGTGAGAAGGGAACTATTGTCCTTTGTTCCGTGTATCGAGTTTCCTGCATTTGGGAGGAGTTTACATGTTGTTTGTATCAGTTTTTGTTCATCCTAGAACGGTATACATAATTTTGGTAGCTCTACTACGGTATAAGAGACCCGAACACATTAAAACTGGGTGTTCAATATTGTGGCTGGAGCTCTTTCTAATCGTTTTTTCTGTGTAAAGTTTCACCGAAGCATTCTTTAGGGTGTGAAGAAGATCGAATTTCATCAAAATACAAGTTTTAATTTTAGTGAAAACTTATAAGTATTACAAGTTCTAATTTTAGTGAAAAGAAACGACAAATATTTCTTATTTAAATTACTATAACTTTTAGAATGGTAATCAAAAAACGGTAAGTTAAGATAAGTTAAATCAGCCGCTAGTAGTAGAACCAGGACTCTCGGTTTAAAATGTAAATAAATAATTTGTGATTGTTTTTGTTCATTAATTTGCAGTAATTTGTCCTCAAATTTGTTTACTAATTTGTAGAGTAACATCACAACATGTTTATACACAAGTGTGTCTATTTGTTTATAACAAATTAACGCATTAGATATTTTAGCAGGTGAATCACTTCCAAATTTAATGAGGATCAAAGCCATCTAAGCCAAAATTAATTATACCGTTAATTGAACATTCGTTGACTTCGGAAGCGCGTTAAAATAAGATGCACATTTGTCGCTTCATAAACAGTACCTTGTTATTAATTAAAAATGACGCTATTAGTTTTATATTATGAAAACCTCCATTTATTATAAGACAAGTTAAGCAAAATTGTGTAACAACATTGATTAACCATTTATTTACATTTTAAACCGGCAGCCCTGGTTGTACTACTAGCGGCGGATTTCCGACCTTAAAACGCGATAAAAGGGGGATGAGTAGAATAAAATTGTGTACATCCACTTTTTGTGCTGAAAAAAGTACATTTATTTTAGTCTCTGAAGGTGAGTTTTTTTTCACGTAAATGTTAATACTAAAATCTCTAAAAACGTTACAGTTTTATTGCTACAGTAATTAAACTATGAAAATATAATAATATTGACTGAAATGTAATCTTATCCACTGGTTTTCCAGCTTTTTGAGTAAAATAAGGAAAAAATAGTACATATAAAATGTTTCAAACGTTCACTTTTACTTATAATAAACGGTATAAACGACTTTTTTGGCCCCAGGCCTCCTTCCTACACTAATAGAAATTGATCGGGCTGTCGATCAACGCCCAGCCAATTTCGATAAATTTTTACAAGGGTACTTGCACTGCTCTGAAGTTGGGGACCAAATGAACTTTGTGAATGGACGAAACGATAGATCGATTTACGTAATCGTCGGGTCATTCACAGTCGGTATTCAAAAATTTGAATGCCGATATGTAAACTCGCGATTGAAAGGTCGTTGTAGTCCTAAATGTCCCCTAATACCGTTCTAGGGTTAAAAGGGATACGAATCCACGTATACAATTTTTCGCTTATCGATTTTTATATCAAATTTGTAGGAGTTTACACTGTAAAAAAAGGTCTTCAGAATTTACACAATTTGAGTTTGCATTATGCACTCTATGAGTAAAATTTACTCAATTTTGAGTAAATTTTATAGAGTGCATAGTGCAAACTCAAATTGTGTAAAATTTACACATTTTTGAGTAAATTTTACTCGTAGAGTGCATAGTGCAAACTCAAATTGTGTAAAATTTACACATTTTTGAGTAAATTTTACTCATAGAGTGCATAGTGCAAACTCAAATTGTGTAAAATCTGTTGACCTTTTTTTACAGTGTACACACGGCCATTGGAAAATAGTAGATCTGTTATGACGAGTATAATTACCAGTATTGCAAGCGCGGGGACGTAAAAATGCAAATTTCATGTCGAAACAGTTGTGTCGAGACTCATTTACATAACGTGACACGGGTTTCGCGAAATAAACGCGCGGCTGTAAAAATTTGACGAGATTTTGATGGCCATCGGCGGGATTAGGGCCGGACCATGAGCGATTCCAATTCTAATTCGAAGAATTCTGTCATTAGGAATTCCTGGTTCTTGAACTTCATTGAAGTGCATTTCTCCTACACTGTGTTAGAAAAGAACGGATGCACCGTCGGAGCGTTCAACGAGACTCCAATTTAAAAGGCTATTAGGTCGCGCGGCAACGAGATATCATTGACAATGTGACACAAGTCGACGTTTCGTGATAAAGCCGAGACAATTTTTTCAGTCGACAACGTCGCATACCAGGAACCAGCTAATGACTGTTGGATCTCAACTAGATTGAGGAACACGTCGCTCAAAACGTCAACATTGACGTTTCCTCTTACAATTGTCTTGAGGTTCAATTACTGTATCAGTTTGTTGTTTCGTTTTCCATGGAATAAAATGGTTTTTCCGCACTTCTGTCAAATACAGGACATTGTGCTGTGACGTTCTTTTTTATTAGCGTCGGAAATTGGTCAATGTCTAAAAATCGAATCTTTTTCGTATTTGTCATATTTTTATAAATTACTTGATTTATTTTTGTGACAACATTCTTTACTTAATACTTGATTGAAATTGTATGTAAAAATGGAAAACCTTTATTTGGGAAATCATCAATTTAATATTACGCTTTTTTATGCTTCAATAAAACTAAGCGAATAAATATTTATCGCTTTTTTAAATTCGTTTAGTTTTATTGAAGCATAAAAATGTGGTACACTTTAATCTATGCGTCATTTAAATATCCCAATTTTTATTTAATAATTAATCACTTCTAATATTCCATCTCAAAATACATTAAACCCTTCACCCTAGCCGAAAAACATTACAGGACAATTTTTCGTTGGAAAAGTTAATGTTAAATCAAATGGACGTGTAAGGTTTTCCAAACAAAAATCGACGTGTAATGTTTTTCAACTAGGATGACAAACTATATTTTCTATACAAGAACAAAAGAGTTGCTATTCTGACCAGATTTAGGAGCCTTAATAAAATTCCGGTAAGAGTCCAAATCACTTTCTAAAAAATACAAAAATGTAATGATCTTGACTCAAGATTTATATTCTCAGACCTTTGCTTACCGTTATCCTCCGACACAAAGTAAACAGATTGTCAATAATACCGTTTACAAAGAACGTAAAAACGACAATAAAGCCCTACCTATATATGTCGTCTGTAAACAAATAATGTCTTCTTTTAAAGAATATCGTTTTAATAAAAACATCGTATACAATGTCCAATGTTAATCAATGCATGCAATAATTCAAACGAAAAAAATCCCTGTCACTCTAGCTTTATTAAATTTACGTAAGCACCCAACTGACGGACAAAAACAGTCTTACTAAACAAAAGCAGAATGAAAAATCCGCGCGATGTAAATGAAAATGTCTCTGTAATATTACTGGCGACACTTTGCGCATAAAATACATGCAAAACGCGCAACCCTCGCCTCGAATGATATAAAAATCCGACAAAATTGGCATTTCATTGTGCGTCGAGAAACGCCAAGCGTTCACGAGTCGTAAGTTTCGAAAAGAGGCAAATCTCGCCGCGGCAAATTGCGTTTAAAAGGATTTCCGCGCAGAAATGAATATCTTTCAATTAGCCACGCAGATATAGATTACTTAGAATCTGTCAGTCCATCAAACCATTCGCGGGCAGACGAATCGATAGTCGCACGATGTAAATTAACGCGGAAAACTGACAGACGCGGATCGCAGATGACGCTTTTTGTGGCCAGATTGAAAAATGACCTGGCGTGCAACGTTTTTGTCGCGCGTATTTATCGATTGTTAACTGTCGCCAATTTTTTGTTCTAACACACTCTCAACTGGCGACCATTGAAATGAATTTTGTTCATTTTTTATGTAACTTCCTTTGGCCGGGCAAATCGCCGGACTTTCGCAAAAATTGCGGACGAAAGCGTCTGTTTCGATCAACGTGTAAATGCACATAATTGTGCATTGTATCCGCGATAAATATTTATTCGCTTATTTCCCAGCGGCTGTGATCATGTTTTGACATTTTGACGTATTCCTGTTCTATTCATACGCGGAGACACCGCGCCGTACGACGAGAATACAGAATGCTCGGGCGCCACATACCTGCACCAGAAGTCATAAAATCGAAGTACACTTTTTCCATCTTCCCGACGCAATCTATAAGAAAGCGATAAAAAGATATGCTCTTTCGTTTACGCTGGCTCTTTCAGTACTCGTTTTTAGCGAGAAACAGTCAGCATTGGCACCGAATTTTTTAGTCCACGTTGTTGAGATTTCGCTGCAAGCGTGCAAAAATGAGTGATCGATGTTGGGGGCATTTAGCAAGACTTATTTATACCAAACAGAATCAACTGGGTGGAAACTTGACCATAATAAAAAAATAAAAAAACGAAATGGAGGTGTCACTCAAAGGTGGATAAAATGCCGATAGTGATTATGAAAATGATTTATTCAATTATCAAAATGACCAGCAGTTAATAAAAATTG
This sequence comes from Ceratoteleas bidentatus, assembly GCA_022817645.1. Taxonomy (NCBI): domain Eukaryota; kingdom Metazoa; phylum Arthropoda; class Insecta; order Hymenoptera; family Scelionidae; genus Ceratoteleas; species Ceratoteleas bidentatus. The sequence goes on from JABFPB010003371.1 coordinate 7,445, forward strand.
TAAAAAAATCAATTCTCTATACAGAATTGATTTTTTTTTCACAATTTTTAAAGAAACCTAACAATCGGGTTTTTTATACCGAAAAATGCAGTACATCGGAGTCGATATTTATAATTAAAAATTCCAGTTCGATGTTTCGGCAAAAACTCGGAAAAACACGGTAGAGGGTATTTTAGAAACATTAGAAGCTTTTTTTCAGTTAGTTATTCGTGTAACTGAAACAGTATAAAAATACTTACAATTGCATGTGGCTATACACTACTCTGGTCACGTACATGAGGATGAGAATGGGTATTTGTTTAAAAACTGTCGGGGTAATGATTCCTTAATATTCTGTTGCAATGTTGCATGGTATAATTTTGTTGTTCTTCACTCTTAGTAAGATTTTTGTCACAGTCTTATCACGGTAAATATAAATCATCTTAGGAAAACACATTTACTTTATTTCTATTATTTTAGAACACTTCATGTAATGCAATGGTAAAGTTTTTAGGGAAGAATATAAAACTAAAAAGTCCGTATAAAGTTTCGCATTATAATTCATGAAACGTTCTCAAATGTTAACACGATTTTTCTGAGAGAACAGGATTACTTATCCATCCATATACCAAATACGAAACTACGTATCTGGAAAAATCGTTTATCTTGAAATACTTTGCTACGCCGTTTCTGTGTAACATTTCTACAAGGTCTATGATTTTTGACTCGTCATTTTTTTTTCGTATTCTGGAAGTACGTCGACATTCGACATTAAGGCAAAGTGAAAGCATAACCCCCTAATCCATTCCCTATGTCTTGTGCGTCAACATTTAAATTCAGACTGAAATTGACCTAGAAACTTATCTTGGAGGTGCGATTCCATTTTTACTAGGATTATTCGTAATGAATGGTAATATTCGTTTAAATAATGCTTTGTTTTACATACACAAAGTTTTTGCATGTACTCATATAACTTTACAAAATCAGTGGAAACTGATTTTGTTTACAATGTTTACAATTGTGCAAACATTTCGTAGTGTTTGCACAATTGTAATTTCATGAAAAGAAATGAATGCAAAAACTGAGCAGAACGAAATATCACTGGACAATTCGAACAACGCGTAATAAAAAGCAAAGTTTATTCCGAAGTGATATCCTAAAGTTCGCTAATGTGTAATTAGCGTCGGCGTAATTACCTTCTTTGTTCTCGATTAAAAATGGATGTTTTGTTTCACTTTCCATACATGCAAGTGAAACAAATATCGTTATTTTAATAAATTGTCTATCCAAATGTAATGCCCACACCACATTAATTTTGAAACTGTATGAATGACAGATTAAAATTAAAATTAAAAAATATTATGAATTTGGCCAAATTTTTACTCATTTATTCCTTATTCTCGAACGGTGTTACTCAGTACATACGATAATAACAATATACATTCATTCTTGATTAGCTGCACCACATTTCAAAATTGTCGTCGCAACAAAATATAACATGTCAAATTTACGTGAAAGTTGGCGGGTGATGCGCAGGTGAGAAGAAATTTATGTTAAATTAATTACGTTTCGTTAACGAGTTGTCGACTTCGTGTGTTGAGTGTTTTTGTTATCGCGGTTCAGATAATTATTGTAGCGAATAGTGTTTCATAAACAAAGGTTCGCCCGTAGCGATATAGAATAATACTGTTTAAGGCGTATCACTTACGGTTACCAACAAAAATCGAAAATGAAATAAAATGTATCCTATATCGTAAATTGCATGAAATCTAAAAATGATTAAACATTTTTAATAAACAATATCATTTTTCATTAAATCTACTGTAATAACAGTCTAAAAATACTTTAGATTTCCAGGTTTTGGTTATACGAAAATCAGTCCTATCAGACAAATATTTATAAAATACATTTGTCCAATATTTGCACAAATATTGCCTAATGCTCCATTTGAGTTGTATTAGATTATATTTAGTAAATTAATTGCCGTAAATATTGCGCAAAAATTGCCTAATTTTTCTGATTGGGAGCAAGCAACTGCATTACCAGTTCAGTTACGTTCAACTTGTTTAAACCCTTTATTACTTTATAGGGCGCAAAGTTGGCAATTCTCGATGAATGTGATTATTTTTCGAGGTGAAATCGATTATGTTTTACTTGAATTAAAACTGTTGATCAGAGTTCTTACTTCTTTTAAGGTGATGTCTCAGGCGAGGAGTAAGCTTGAATCTGCGGTTTGACAAGAAAAGTAATTTTTCGTTAATTAAGAAAAAGTAATCATCAGATGTTGATTTGCTGGCTAGAGGGAGATTCTTTATAACAATCCGCGTGTTTTTAACTAACTGTCGGTTTTTTTCGACAGCACATTTTCAAGAATAATTATTGCTTATTTTTCAGTGTCTGTCTTTGAGGTTACGTGTAACCTAAAAAGCTTGCTAAAAAACGAAAAATCTCTATTCTTGAAAATATGCTATCAAAAATAGTAGATAGTTTTACAGCGCTCGCGGGTTTTTAGGCAGAATTTTGGTTTGGTCAGCAAATCAACATCGGATCACTATTTTTTTTAATTAACAAAATATCACTTTTCGCGCCAAACCGCTGATTCTAATATTCTTAGTGCATTCGACATCACCTTAGCCCTTTAATGGCCCAACACCATGAATTGCCGTGTAATTTCGTGGCAATTAGTGGCTTTGCACCGTTAAAGGGTGAATGCGAATATATTCGTATATTCGCGTCTTCACAAATCCAGTACCGTAGCATCTTAATAAATCTACTAATAAAAGTTAACTTTTACATTCGAAAAGAATGGTTACAAATCGCAAGTAGAATCAGGGGTTTTTAATGCTTTGCTCAGCAAATCATCGGATTTGTTCATCATAATGTAAAACTAATCGATTGTTCAGTCAGTTGGATATGTTGTGATAGTTCATGAGCAGACAATTATAAATTCAAAGCAACAGTTTAAAAATCGCATCGAACATATGTATTTCAATTTTTAAAATTGTTCTTTTTAACATATATGATATGTTATAAATTGCGGTAGAATGTTGAAATAGGTCAACGATGTTTTTAATTTAACAACGAGAACAATACAAGCAAACAAAAAATACAAAAAAAACATTTCAGAGTTGAGTAAAATATGGATACTCTCTCTCTCTCTCTCTCTCAATATGTTCAGAAAAGCGTAAACTTTCCTGTAAATTCTTGTTAATGAGATCATAAAAACTGACATTATTCGAAAACGTCGAAAATACAAATTTGTTGTAATACAATAAAAATACTAGTGATTCTTAATAAATACCAAATGCGTAAAGAAATGCAATTAATGATAATTATCCGTCATTTCTCGGTCATCAATCAATCGTCCTCATTTCACTTTTAGTTTACATGTTTTCTTAGTTACATGATTTCTAATAAATGATTATCATATGATCATTTTTGCCAGCACTCTTAAAAATTGTTTGTGACAGCGAAATTTATTTTTCCTAATGCTTATTGTTTGTCAGAATATGAATGTCACTCTGTGACAATAATTATATGTATTTTTTCTCACAGAAAGCAATTCTGGTTGGCTCAAACTGATTTTCATTCTGAGACTGCAAGATATCTGTTTGTGAACGAAGACATATTGCGCGCCTACGCGCACCCAAACGGAACATAGGTTTAGAGAATGCTACAATGTCGCTTAGGGATAGTTGTATTAACGTTTAGAAAACGTCATGGTTTAGTGAACGTTAATGTAACCATTCATAAGCGACATTTCAACGTTCTCTAAACCGTTGTTCTGTCTGGGGCAGTCCGCTCCTTATTGAGTTCAAACAAATGTTCTTAGACTCTAAGAAATCTTTTTAAAAATCCGAATGCCTTAACCGGAATCTTCTTACCACAAGAGGATTCCTCTTGTGACGAGAATTCCGTTCGAGGTAATAAGATTCCTGGTTGAGGCAATTGAGCTGTTCTAAGAGTGTATTGTCACAGAATGAAAATCAGTTTACCTAACTCATGTTGTGAAAGAACTGATTTTCCTTCTCTAACAGTTTCTGCGTGTTTTATTAGAGTGGTCCCTAAAATGCAACAACAAACATTTTCGCGGGCGCCCCTTAAAAATGTTTGTATTGTCTACAAAATGAGACTGTCTACTGCCGAAAACTTAAAAGTGGTTTTCGGACAAATTAACACCCCCATTTCAGATCATTTTAATGTCACTGTTACACGTTGGAAGCGCGTAACTTTAATCTTTTTGCCGATTTAATTAGACCGCATTATTTTGATTTTTCACGCTTGGAAATATTATTTTTCGAGCATATTATTTCGGAATTACTACGTGATTATTTCGTCTTGTATGAATGAATTGTTTTGAATGTGTGAAGGGAAATTATTGTGTATGTTTTTCGTGTATGCGACCGTAGATTTAGATTTCGTTTCGTTTTTTGTTTAAAACCGTCTTGACCACGCGCCGGAAAAGACATCTTTTTCCGCGTTCGCGTACCGCGCATAATTACGTGCCACCACATTTTGTCGCTCCACTCGCAGAAACTCTCCGCAACCTCGCCACACGGTGCCCCATTCGCGCACCCTCGAACCCGCGAAATTACGCGCCCCGCACCTGGCGGATTCCAAGCCGAAAGCTGCATTGCCGTTCCGGATATCCTGATTTTAACTGTTAATAAACGTTGTTTGGTGTTTTGTGCGAAATGTTCCTAGTAGAAAATGTGATGTGGCAAACCACATCAAAGGATTCCTGATGATAACCATATAAGGTTCCAATGAGGTATCCTAACAAGGCATTGAGTCGAACGAAACGGTTGGTATCGGTAAGGTCCTGATATGGCATGCCCCTTAAATGGCACGTCTCATCAGGAAAACTAATTATTACCTGATCAGGTTATGTTGTGGTTATGATGTGATAACCTGATCATGGCCTTATTAGATTTTAGTCTGATAATTTTAGGAAATCATTTAATAAAGCTAACCTTATCAGGCCCTGAAAGGTTATGATAAGGCAAACCACATCATACTGTGGTAATAACATAGGTATATCGCGATGACTCATGGATAAAATGTTCCAACAGCTCGGGGACAAGTCAGTCAAACTGCAAACTGAGCATCGAGGGTTCAGTTTTCGTCTCAGCCACATCATTATTTTCGGCAAATTGGAAGCCTGATGGGGTTTTCATGTCAAAGCCACAGCGATTCCTACTGTTACATTAGTTATGAGGCCTGAAGTGAATGCCTGAGATAAAGTTTTTCAATTCTGAATAAAATTTCAATGTATACAAGCTTTTTTATGTAAAATATTAATCCTAATGGGCGCTTTAAAAAAATATAAGGATCCCGCCCATCTGGGTCGGGATCCTTATATTTTTTATAAGGTTATTTAATATGAATCCTCAGCTGTCATTCGAGTTTGACAGCCGAAAAGTCCAAAATTTGAATCGGACCAATCAGATTGCGAATAAAGTCGCAAAAAACGGCCAACTTCAGTATAACATCAACTTTTTATATTTTTGATTGAAGCTTGTATACAGCTTTTTACATAAAGCTTGTATTTGTGGAACGTGTAACGTTTTGAAATTTTGTTGACAAATGATGAAGAAGAAACACTTTTAAGTGTTCGGCTCTCATTTTCTACACAATACAAACATTTTAAGGGGGCGCCAACGAAACAAAATGTTTTGTAGCATTCTAAGGACGCTAATGTTGGATATATGTTTCATATCGTATGTTTGCAAATATACAACATATATGTCAACATATAATTGTAAATATACACATATATGTCTACATGTACAGTGACATTTCCATCTTATTTAATATTAAACTTAATTGTAAAAAAGAAATATTTTTCAATAAAAAAATTATTTTTCATAAATTTCACGTCATATTATTACATGGCTTGTTATACTTTTTTCAGTAAATACGCTTTGACACGTAATAGAAAATTATCAATGATTAATTAAATAACATTGATAATTAAAGTTAAACGTGTTAGGATGTCATCATCATCATTTTAGCAATTTTTCATCGAATAGTTAATTCGAAAATAGAAATCTGACACGAAATGAACTCAAATTTAATCAATAATTTACAATGGCTGAATTAAACCTTTGGTAATTTCGCTTCGTATGAATGAGAGTGTAACTACTAAATGTATTTGTAAACACAATCATAGCAATTTGCGTATTTATAATTCATATCAAATTTTCTGGTTCGTTGAACGCAAAAAAGGTACATTTTCAGAGCTCTTACAACAGTCATTTAGCCTGCAAACAAGCCATATATAACGAGAAAAGAACACTCTCTATTATGAATATTTGAGGTTTCTTGATATTTTGCAAAGGTCATCCCCACGCATTTTCCAGCTTGATGCTCCGCAATGTAACGATGGAAGAAATTGCACGTTTGATTCAACTATAAATCGCCGCTCTACTAGAAACGACAGACGTATTTGCAACCTATATACATAGTGCACAATGCTCATTGATTTCAATGTAATCAGAGCAGTTAACCAACGTGTTGTGAAATTTGATCGTTCATTCGTGAAAATCGTATTAGAAAATTAAAATGCAATTTCTAAATGAATTGAATTATCGACACACGAATAAGCATTAATGGGGACACTTCATAAAGAAAAAAATCCTATGCACTGAAAAAAAATTACTATATGATATACATATATTTAGTCCAATTTTACCGAATTTTGAAATTCGGAAGTACTCTTTACATTTGTATTTTAGTATTAGAAAATAATTGTATGTAATTTGTCATTTGGACGTGTAAAGTCGGAAGAAATTTATCATTGTCCTTTTCATTGATTGAAATCTTATCTCGATGTTTTCTTGTATTATAAACTTTTGACCCATCTTGAGATACTGAGCGACCTATTTCCAGCTATACTCAAAGTTTTTCAAATTTGTTAGGTGCAAATCCATGGAAAAATTTTTAATATTAAAAATCGTGAATGCAAATATGAACAAAATTAGACCTTTTGATAATTTGCATAATGAATTAATACAAACATGAATTGGTCAAGAAATGTATTACAATTCAGCTCACATGGGTGTTAGCATATTACAACATTTTCACTATTTTGCAACATTTGAAACAAAAGCACTTTTGGGTTCTTCAAAATTTATTGTTAACTGTGTTTCTGTTACAGTTTTGCATATTTTGAGAAGTTGTGAGTAATGAAAATGTGTAATGTAGGGACCTTTAATATGCAGCTTGGCGTTATGCATGTAAACAATAATGGGCGTAGTATATTTGTTTGCACACGTACACGCCTTCATATGTCCGCGACTAGAAAAGATGACATGCACGAATAATTAATTAATTAATTCGTAACATTTTTGCTACCTGCAAAAATGCCCTGCTGAATATTTCTGTGCCTCACAGTAAATTTGATTTTGCAGCATATGTATCATATTTAACTAATTCATTTAGGTTTGTTCATCATTCATATGAAAACGGTTTGAACTTCATACAATGTTACCTTTATGCAATAGGAAGCAACAATAATAAATATACATGATATTTTCATATCCTTTTTTCAACTGAACATTTTTTAGTACTGTTCTGATATTTTACATTGTCGTTTAATATTTTTTCGGCAGTATTTTATATAATTACAAGAAAAAAATTAAAATAAAGATATAAAGATAAAAAGGGGTATACATACATGTTTATACATAAATGAAATACAATAGATATTTATTAGAACATATGTAAATTTCTAATATATAACAAACTAATGCGAATATTTTGGTTAATAATATGCCATATTACTGTCCCCCATTACGAGTGGCCGTAAATGAATTATCTGTTGACATATATTATTTAGGATTTCATTTCAATGTGATGTAATACTTGTGATGTCCATCCATTTATTCATATATTATTAATGTCTCTCACGAATTTAAATTAATTATTGCCGTTTCATGTTTCACAAACATAAAAATAAACGACACATATCAAAATACAATTAAATATTGTTAACGGGGTAACGCCCCGATTCCTGACACTGCATTTTATTTAACTGCGAATGACCGCATCGCGATTCATCAACATCAGCAAAAACTGTTGCCATGCCACGCCATAAATGAGGGTTTAGCGTTTTTAACAATACTTTTTTTTTTACAATACTGTGCTAACTTTTAGTCAGAGACAGCAGCGCCATTAGATATAACGTCGTAGTGTCATTTTTTACTGCTGATGTTATTTCTTTCGGTTAATTGTACTTTTGCAATATAACAACATATATTTTTGGTAATACATATATGTTACTTCAGGAGCCATACATACGACGTATTTCCTCTATAGAAATGTTTAGAGGGTTATAAACTGTAATAATCTGTTGGAAAAACTCATTGAATGGTAACAGATCCGCAGTTAGTGGAAACGCGTTTTATGAAGAAAAAAAATCAATGTAAAGTCACGTAATTTCAGTGTACCCGTTACTTTTGCGAGGATAATATTACAAATGTAACACATTCATTTAATGTGACAACGAAACCCCTTAATATAATTTAAGGGGTTTCATTTCAACATTTTCATTTCATTTCAACTTTTTATTATTGTCATAAAATGTTAACAAATTGAATTAACAGAATGACAATATGCGTTGCATGTTATCATACCCAAGATTATTTAATAGCTATGCAAAATTATTCGTGCAAATCTCAATATAACTTCTTAAATGTTGGTCCTATTTATTTTTAATACCTCAATACTTCGTGGTGTAAAGACATTTATATGAAAGATATTAATAGAAGTAATTATTTTCCGTCTTATTTTCTCAATAGAAAATATATTTGCACGCAGACCAAGAGCAATAATCAGAAAAACATTTTTCTGATGACACCAACTACTTATTAGTTAATAATCTTTCATTAATATATAACAAATGCTTTTTTAATTTTAAATGTACAGTAATAATACTGAAATATTGTTCATTTTCATTTTTAGTATACCCATACATTTACGTTTTCCTTCAAATGACTACTGCTATCAAGTCTGCAATATATTACTCAAGCATAAATTATTTGAAAATATTTCCGAAACTTTTATCTCATCTTGGCGAAGCGCAAATCACATTAAAAATATTTTTCGTGCAACGTGTCCATTCATAACGATGTGTTAATCGCGTCGTACATATTTTTGCCTCGAATGTACGTTCGAGTAAAAGTCACAGTATCAAGATTAGTGTCAAAGTCGAGACTTTATTAGTTACAAAACACGAGCATGTTCAAATTCAAGTTATGTTTTCCAGCTAATAGTGTCTTCACATTTTGACATTCAATCGATAAGACGTATCAAATCGTAAGGCGTTCGGCCTTCGGTACTAACGTTAATTTATAATTTTCCATAATTTTTAAGCGTGAGATCTCTATTGCTTCAGCATTACGCAACAGACGTATAATTGATGCACGCGATTGTCGTTATCATCCACATTTCGCACTTTGTCAACGACATTGTCGGTCCAACAATGCCAAATGAATCATTTCTACGACATTGATTCGATAAGCAAGATTAATAATGCTCACTGATGAAAGTTTTACACATTTCGCGTTCTTGCCAAACAAAAAAGTAAGCATAACACACGAAACAAACTTTTACCATACTCTTGAAAAAGTGATGGCACATCACTAATCGAATATTTCGTATTTCAATGTCCGCTTGTCATGATCTTATTCAGGGTGCGGGAAATAAAAGATAAGTTAAAGATAACCAAAATTTATTTATTATTTTATAATTTATATTTTTACAAATTAAATTCTAACTGCTTTTCTTTTTGTTTGGAAAACATTTTGTGTATTTGACCTCGGCAGCTTTTAATTTTTGGTTTCTTAA
>JABFPB010003372.1:0-17265 GCA_022817645.1 Ceratoteleas bidentatus
AATAAAAATGAAATCTTTTTCATACAATGTAATCTCCCATTGTCAAAGAATTGCTTGGTTATAATTAAAAGATGTAAAAATGAACTTCTGAATAACAAAACAAAAAGACAATAACTCCGAGATTCCAGACTTGAAGAATCACCTTAACGTGATTCGTCAAGTCTGCTACCACGGAGTTAGTGTCTTTTTAATGTGTGATGTTAAAACATAAAATTAATGGTTGTAAATATAACCGGTCAAATCCTTGATTCTGGGAGAATATTTTAAACTTTAAAAGCAATAATTTTGTAATTAATTGTTACCTCAATAATTCCATGGCAGAAGACTCGACAAATCGCCTTAAATAATGATGAAATTCATCAAAATGTTAGACTATCAAATTATGAACAAATAAAAAATGAGGCGCGCGCGAAGCGCGCGTCATTTACTAGTATATAATATGTTTTATCGGTAAAAACATGAATTATTAAACGCGTAAAAACCTTGCATTTTTAAATTACCTAACGTGAGTTAAACAAGTAGATAAAAGTTAATTGTTTATTTGAATACGATGTAGTGCTAACAATGTGTTCTTATAATGCAATTATTAGACTGATGATTCTTCAGATATTTAATTACACGTGAAGTGACCTACATTTTAATGTTCAGAATGTAAGCTTTTTCACAACTGTTAAAAATCATAATTTTTAATAATAAAATAAACTGTACAATTTACGGCAAGTGTAATACGTTATTTGCCCTAAAATTAACATTATAATTTTTACATTATTACATGCATATTTTGTGATTTGCATATTCTATTCGACGAGATATCGAATTTTATTAAGGAGGTTGGGGTGTGAACTAAATTAATAATGATAATTTGATGAAAAAGTGTATGCTATAGATACATTTACAAAGAATTTTTGGGCAAAATTTGAAGACAATCGACTCGCTAGCTCAGAGAAATAAAATGAACGAAGTAAAATTTGTTGAATTTATTTCTCTTGAACTAGTCAGTCGAATTTGTTCAAACTTTGCCCTGTGGAGCTGAACTAGATTTTTCGTTTACCTGTCTCTATTTCAGGTACATATTTACTTGAATTAGGTAAACTTTTTTTCCGTGAATTTATTCAAATTCGGATAAAAATCCTCTCCATGAATTCGCTAAAATGCAGTTTATACACTGAGAGAAATCTCGTCAGTTAAACTGACACGAAAATATCAGTTAAATAGAAATTCAGTTAATGAAACTGAATTTTTCAGTCAATTTAACTGAAAAATTCAGTCATCAGCACATTCAACTGAAAAATTCAGTCATATTTACTGAAAATATCAGTTACTCGAAAAAGAACTGAAAGTATCAGTTGATCGGCGCGCAACTGACACTACTTAGTTGAAACAACTGAAAATTCAGTAAATTTGACTGACATGAATAGTAAAATTAACTGAAGTACTTAGTACAATCAACAAAGCGTTTAGATACGTAGAAATTCACATGTCAATATGTTTTGTGATAGGTTTTTGTTTTAAAACAAAACAATAATACGTTTTCTGTCAAAATGGATATTCATATTTAGCATTAAAACACTTAAAATGAATAAAGCACCTGCTCTCCGTAAAACAATTCTTTCAAAACATTTGAAAGTGTTTAAAAGAATTATGAAATGCAATTTTCATTGTTTTTCCTTCACCTGATGGGTTTGAATTTGGCGTTCCCAAATTCACATGATTTCTAAATACAGGTTTTTTATAATAATCAAACATTGTTTAAAATTAGGTTAGGACTTGCTAACGGTTTTGGGAGTAAAGTATGAAAAATGTTGGTGTCAATCTTGAAAAATCAACTGATTTTTGGAGTGAACGTTTGTAGGTTAGAATTCTTTTCACAAAAATAAAGATTCATTTTAGCTTTATATGCATTGATTAATCGTCTTGAATTTATTTCTGATTATGCAATTTGCTTTATAAGAAATGAAAACAAAAATTAAGTATACTTTATCCCTTAGACAATCTTTCTTCCAGTGTGAATATCCCTGGGGTGGGACTATCTGAACTTCGATTTTAATCGCAAATTGCACACTTCAACACTTCTTCAATATCTAATTCTGAACAGTGTATTTTTGATATATTAAGTTTTTGATAAATCAAAAACGTAACTTACATACAATTTTATCATTTTAGAGCTTGGATAAATTAATTGCCATATTCAGTTGAAATTACTGAAGACCTCAGTTGTTTTGACTGAATAAGGTCAGTTGCGCGCAAATCAACTAAATACTCAGTTAAATTGACTGAATAGTATTATTTTTTCTCTCAGTGTAACAATGCTTCAGCTGCAAGTAGTAGTTTCACCTAAAGGGCAGTTACATGGGCCGTGTGATTTTGGTAAAAATACTAGATTACTTCAGTCAGTAAACGATGTTTTCCTCACTGAACCAACAAAACTATTAATTATTGTCACCCAATCCAAAAGCGAGGTTACATCGTTATTAAAAAAATGCAATAATAATGTTAATATAACAAACCAGCTTCTTCACATTTAGCGTTACTTGTTATTTTCGTTGAACAAAAAAGTATATCATTTTGAGCGTTCAAAGTGTAGTACCTCTGTAATACTTAAGTAATCACTTGGTTCACTGAGAAAAATGAACTGCAACCAATGCAGTGCAGTTTTATTCTATTAAATATATTTAAAAATGGTACTTTATAACATTTCTAACCTTAAAAGCGTTATCGTTCTGAACGGTAAATTTTTTACAATCTAGACTGTTGCCATCATAGTCTGCATTGCAATGATTGCAATTTATTTTTCCCAGTGTTCGGTCTTCAATGCTCGATAAATAAGTGCTAAAGATACTTTTTTATACTATTTTGAAAATACAAATTCTTGACTGGCTATTTTTTACTTTTTTTAACATTTAGTTTTTTTAATACATATATTTCTTTTCACATACACGGCAATTTTTCGTTTTCATGTATCAATGTAAACATCGCCGGATAAAATGCGAAACACAAATCCTTAATTTACCCACATCTTTAATAATCATAACTGGATTGTAATGAGCAATGAATACTGTTTCATAAATAAATGAACATATTTTTAATTACTAGTAAAATTAATACCACATATTACTTGGTGCTATTTTATATTTTTTTGTTTTTGTTTGACTATTTTCCTTCATGTTTTCGGTACACTTTATAGTGCCATTTTCTAGTTTTAAATTGGCTACAATCTGAAATTCAGTCTCAAATTTGTCAACTACCAATCAACTTCAACGTGAAACTGCCGAAAGTCACTGTCTCATCTCCCAGCAACAGCGACGTGTATTTTTACAACCCCGCCGCGAACAAAATACATAATTAAAAACGACAAAAAACGATATTCGACTTGTCGATGCGACGACGTAAGACGTCATGTTTTTTTTCAAAGATGACGGACGGACGAATCGCTCGTCAATAATTGAGCTCCTCTTATTTATTATTTCGCCCGGCACCGCTGTTTTCAGCCGAACCCGCGACTCGCATAATTTATCGCCACCCCGTCGGTTACAATTAAAGGTTTATTTTCACCTGATGCTTGTTACGTGAAATCGCCGCGAAAATAACCGCGCCGATAAAAATATGCGCCACCTTTCATTCGCTTTAACATAAACTCCATCGACACTCAAACGGACGCGACGCAAATCGTCAACGCGAGTCTCCTCCCATTTTCGGACCGCGAAATTATAACTCGCATAAGAAGCCGTAAAAATACCGACTGCCGTACGGTTTTAGACAATTTATGCCCCGTAATTGCGTCAGGCGATTGTTTAATTTTAACCCGCCAGGCGAAACACGCGAATTTTTATAATAACGATTGTCATTCAACGTTCGTTAATATTAGGATGCATATCATAGATGCCATGTTTCATAATTGTATGTATAATTCAATCTCGTTATTCTCGGTTCAATGACAAAGGAGCGAAGTAAACCTAATTTTGTCAGTGCAATTACGTATTTTTAAGATAAAGCTAGGGGTGATAAAAAACACGATTTTTTTATTAAAATGTCAAGATATGATTAAAAATAAAACTAATGGATTTATTTAAAACATATTTTTTGAAACTAAAATTGTTCAAGCTGACGTATGTATTGAGAATTTTTACACGTTTTCGGTAAATTTACAATACTTTGTATAATCTGTTCTTTATAAAGTTTTTATAAAGTGACACAAAAGTACCGATCGATTTAAAACTTGTGTTTTTATTAAAAATCATTGAATTGAAATAGTGATTCGAACCAGTCACCGACATTGTTGAAACCCTACGGAATATCTCACTTTTATTGTACAGACTGTGTTATCTTCGTCATTTACATTTTTTAGCCATTTGTACCTGGCTAGAGAAACTACCGTGTCTCTTGAAAAATGCTAAATTAAGAAATAATTCATTGTATAATTAAGAATGACTTCAAAAATATTTCCTGTTTTACCGACAAAGATGGTGTTCCATTGGATCTTAAGGAGTTCTATTGGATCGGGACATGTGATAATTAAACCTCGAATCGGCGGATTGTTTGCGAAGGCCCCTACAAACAAAATAAGAGAAACGGACGACGGATTATTAATTAATTTTTAATTACGCGACCACGCGAAAGGACTAGGAACTGCAAAAACAATATTTTAAATGAAAGCTTATTAAAAACAAATCGAGCGGAGCGCGGTGCGCTGTAAATTCTGCCATATTTAATTAACATTACAAAGAGCGGCCTTTAAAGATATTTTCGATCGGATGAAAAAGCGTAATTACATGCGCGCATATCGAGAAAAATACAATTATTTAATTAATTAAATCCGGCCGCGGCGTTCGGGGCGCATTTTTTTAATGAAAACGCAGGACTGAACGATCCTTCGCCGCTTCTTCGCTTGTTCCTTTTTTTGCCCTGATTATGGGCCGCGAATGCGTGCTCATTAATAGGCGAAAAGGACGCGCGCATTGAACGCGGCCAAATTATCGCGCGCGTCGCACATAATATTCATTTTCATTACGCTAACGAAGTTGAAAATAGTAATCAAACTTGCCATTATCGCGGGCTAATATATTATCGAAATTAATACGCATGTGGCGGCTGGGGAGGCGCGATCTTTTAATACGCGCGAAAATAAATAATAATGACGATTAGTGCGCGAAATAATTCGGTAGTGCTTTTTGTATGATCAGTGTTAGGTTAGGTAAAAATAAATTAAAATTTGTTTGTTTCTCGATTCGATATTGCTTCTAAAGATGCAGTTTCAAGAATTGCATGTAACCCTAGAATCATAGAATACGAAGTTGTCCCAGTGCCTCTAAAAAGTCTAACTTATCAGCAGTCGGTATTATCAACTATTCACCTGAACCTTAATTCAATTTTAAGTCTGTAGTATTCTCCATAAAAATATTCATATACTGCTTAAATGTAAAAAAACAATCACGTAATATTTGAATGTGAAACATGGTTGTTTGCATACTATTTGAATGAACAAATATGTTTGTTCATATACTACTTCGATTTAAACAAACGCTTTCCAAGAATCTTTTTGAAAGTCAAAATAAGTTTACTTATAATTCATGTAAATAATGTATTACCTTTTTCCATAATTTTGCCTATTTTGTACACATAAAATAAAAAACTGGGGTTACTTATTATCCCATATTATTATCGGTTCACTATGGTGAGAAAAACAAGTCAAAGCCTCTAAGGTTAAGTTAACTCAGTTAAAATCTTTATCTTAAATGTCCTTACAAGCCAATCAGAGGTTAGTAAACCTAAACAAGTGATGACCGTTGTATAAATAAGGTTAATTCAACCTAACCTCAACTGACATCTCAACTGAACTTAAAGAAGCCAAACCTAACCCAATCTGATTTCCCCTAAATGCAGCTTATTGCGGATCCCCTGGACCATACAATCACACAAACCCTTACCAAACTCGAAAATTAACATTTAACCCTCATATGATTTTTCTGTGCACACATTTGACTCTGAATAAACCATGCCTCTAACTCGCCGCTAGCACTCTAAGTAAGCTCGCATGAAAAATGCACCACCCGTCGGCGAATAAGAACAATATTAATAATAAGCGTCGGCTAAATATCGGTCTCGCGTAATAATGGACGGTTTTCGCGCGCGATTCTAATTCAGTTGAAGAGCCACTGACGTTGACTCGTCAATAATGAAGACGCCGACTTTCCGTATCATACTTTGTTTTGGCCAATCGGATCGTGTATATTTTATGATAATGTCGAAGAAAAATACGTCGCGGGGGTGGCGCGCGGCCAGAGGGGGAGGGGGTGGTCCGGATTGAAAGACAGTGTAAATTTGATTATGTTAATTCCGCGTCACGCTGGCCGGCGTGTAACCGAACAATCGGCGAGACATTTTCATTTCGGCATTAATGCAATTAGTATGCATTGGACGCGGCCACGTTGGAAATAAAATTTGCGAATATTGGATATATAATTGCATGACGCATCCGCAATTTGCGCCACGCTTCGGTACCGGCTCGCGCGGCTATTGCTATCTAAGGCCAAACGCTAAATGCGGATTGACGGCTGAATGACAATTTTTATTGTAAGGCGGATCTCCGCGACTTCTTGTCGAGTCGGTTTAATTGGTTAATGTTATTAGCGGCGACATTTTAGAACTTTTATTGCATTTTAGGCAAAATTACGGAAGATAATGGTTAATTGTTTACATGGATTAAACGTACAGATTTTAACTTTCGAATAATATGTCCACAAACATGTTTAGCATTAAATCAGTATGCAAACAAACATGTATGACATTCAAACAGTTTACATTTAAATAATATGTAAAAATAGTACATTGTTTAATTTATAACTATTAATAAACGATATTTATATTGATGTTTTCTCATAAAAAAGGTATATATATTTAAATACCATAATGGAGTTTCGAGAAAACAAGAAATTTGTTACGAAAACGTTTAGATTTTCAGGTAAAAATTGTAAATACTGAGATAGAAACAATGGTCAAATGAATTTTGAAATATATTCCTATAAGAAGCAAGGACTCGTGCGAGCGTTATTTTAAAAATCCGAAATCCATAATAGGGACGCGAACGGCATTTTTAGCGAACTGACTATTTATAGACGCAGAACGGCAAAAAAATCATCTATAACTTTCTAAATTGCTTTACGGTAATCAATAGAGGTTCGACTATATTTACAATTGGTTCTTCATAGTGAATCAACAGGTCCACCTTTAACACTACTTTTGAATATGTAATAGCTTAATGCAATTCTTTCGCACCTATGAATAGCTTTTGCGGCACATTTTTTCGATCCGTGGGCCCACAATTTCTACTCATTCGCCGAAAAAACAAAAGCTTGTTTCATTTATACGATTGTTCGATGGAAACGCGCGCGCATCGCAACCATATTCTCTCCTATCGATAACACTTAATCGAAAACGAACCAACCTTTTATATTCGAACCGAACGATTCTTTCACTCTCAAAGAATTGTTCTGTTGCAATTGCGAACAACAATTTCGCATTTTAGATTTTTACGGTAACAAAAATTCGGACTTTGAGGTTTCAGCTGTGACGAATCAGCTTAAGCTTTTCGAAATGCAATTTCACTATAAATTATTGATCGTGTCATGATTGAAAGTTAAGGTGAGAAAAACCATACGTGTAATTAGGACCTTGCATTTAAAGTGCAAATAAAATGTTAATAGGTATTGTTACAAGTTTCTTAAAATATATTTTTTCCTTATTACCCTACACAATTGATTGAGTTATTTTATATAGAATTAATGTTACTGTGTACAGAGGGGAATATTTTATACTGTTTTAATGCACACCGTGTCATTCTATCAAAATATGAAATTGATTGTTAATTGGAAAGATTTGTTAAAAAATTTAAATGAGCAGAATAATAATTTATTCTACCATAACTTGTTTATACTTTCAAATAACAATCACAAGTATATCTTTAATGACGGATTTCTCATACATATCCAATCGATTTCTAAATTGGAAGGATCCTAACCTAAAATGCCTTCGCCAATTTTAGACTTTTCTTCTACTGATTACTTAGTCAGAGTTCTAAACATGAAAAGAAATCTAACTTAAAGATTACACCTCAATTTGCATTTGCGATCTTTTCTTCTGATAAAACCGACGTTTTTTTTAGAAAAAAAAACCTAACATTTCATTCAGATTTCTAAACCTAATCGAATTTTGATTTGTAGAAAATTCTAATTTAAAACTGGTTACTTGATTTTGAATTATAAAAGCGACTTTTTATTAGGAAACGATATAATTAGTGAGTCACAATCACAACGCTAATCTCTCAATCGGAAAACGTACCGTAACCACAAATCCCCTATTCCATTTTGATGCTTGGCAATAATATGATAATAGTTCGCCAACAAGGCTCGATTATGACCGAGAATCATACCGTCGCCATACACTCGCACAACATGTACCATGCTCTTGCCACATCGATGCCATACTGTTGCCTAACTATCGCCATCCTCGACTTTGGTCTTATGGCAACAACCGCGGCGGCGGAAACGATCGCACAATGTGGAGCAATGCTAGCAAAAGAATGGCAACAGTGTGGGATCTGTATGGAGCTAGTATGGCACCACGATGGCAACATCTACCGTAGGGTCGAACTATGTCGGGAGGCTGGCAAAAATTGCACAACAGTAGAGCACTGGTATGGCAACAGTATGGCACCCAATAGGCGATTGATCTAGCTTTGTCATCTCATTGACAAAGCTAGATCAATTCTGGCAAACCCGAACCTCTGGTTTGCCAGCTGCCAGCCATACTTTTGCAATACTAATTTTTTCATACGAGACGTAATTGGCCAGTGAACTTTGCGCGAGATACAACTTCGGACTTGACCGCCACTTTGGCAGGATTTCGCGCGAATGTCAAAAAGCGCGTCTTCGATGGTCGGCTAGTTGGTTGCAGCGCGCTCACCTCGGAACGGAATGACGTACGAGCGCACGTTGCATTCCTCCTTTTTTATAAATTCCACGCAAAAGAGAGCGCGCGCGAGAGCAGCCGAGGTTGCGCCGCGCTGCTTTGTTCTCGATCGCCGCGACAGAACCCTCTTAAGCCAGATTCAGGTGGAATCCGATTTGCAGATATCAAACAACTTTTTTCGCTCTTTTGCGCGCGTTTTTGCGCTCCCGCAACTTCTTTCGCCGTTACTTGCCCGGCGATGTTTTTAATAAAACTTCGAACGCGCCAAGTTTTAATTGCCATTTTAATTAATGTCCCGTTTGCATGCAAATGCGGCCTTTTTCGCGGCAAAAACGCATCGGGCGCGGTTCCCGTTTTCTTTTTTTTATTTCGAATTTCCCGGGTTTCGAAAGTCTGATTTTCATGAATCGGAATATAATCGGATCGGATTGAGCGTGTTCGAATTGAAATAGTTGAGCGAAAAAATGGAAAAAATGTGCGAGAGAGAAAGAGCCTTTGTGCGTGCGCGCTCACAAAAGACTCGGCGAAGGAAGTAACAAGAGCAAGTAAACTGGTCGGAAGGAATCGTATGAACTGCAAACGTCTTTTACAATCGAGAGCCGGCTTAGAAACTAAAAAGGGCCGAGTGATAGAAACGGAAGAGGAGCGATGTGCAAACGTTCGCTCGCGCAAGTTCTTAATTGAACGAAATCTGTGTCCCAAAAATAGTTGCGGTCAATGGAGGCGAGCGTTCAGTTCTCGCAAAGTGATGTTTTTTTTAATTATACACGAATATTGCGTCATGTCGGACTCAATAAATGACGGGGCTTTACCGAAAGTCGTGATTATTTGTAAATAACAAAACGTCAACAAATTACATATTTAATGGGTATTAATTTTCGCCGCGGATTGACCGTTTTCTCTGTTTTTTGCCTGCGTCCCCTTTTCGCGTCTTTCGAACCAGTTATGACGTACGAATTAAATCGATTGGATTAATTCGAATCCCAAATTCGTCAATGATTGAGCAAGTTCAGTTATATTTGTGTATTTACATGTCTACTTATATGCGAAAATAGGTTAGCGCCATGATTTATGCAAAATTAATAATTACTTTTGGCCGTGCAACCAGAACGGGAGCTCAGAATCGTGAATTCTGCAATAAAGTCGTCGTTTGTCGATGCAGCAATAATCGTAATAATTGCGCTCGTTCGTTTATAATTAACTCCGAAAATGTCCCGGGCAATCAATAAAAATGTAATGACCGTGACACGGGGGCGATCGACTTGTTGACGCGTCATTAATTCATGTCGATGTTGCAGTTAATAGTTATCATTTTTTCAGCAATATTTATTTTCGATTCGCGCACCGTTTTGAGGTCTCAATTGCAATTTCGCAGTAGCAATTAAATTTAGAAAGTTCAAAGTCGGGGCACGGAGGACGAACTTGTCGATTCTGCGACCCAAAATTTGTTAAAATACAATTTGGGATTAGTCGAGATGTAGTCCTATTTTATCAACATCGCCTGATTAGAATGAAGTATTTTGGTTTCGGTTTAAGAGTTGTATTTTATAGTCTGAGATCCGTACTTCTAAGTTGAGGGTCGACATTTAAGTTTAAGTGTGACGTCTTCACATTACCCCACTGAGGTAATGTGAATTTCGTTGAAACTGAGTTTTCAACGAAACAAATTTGTTTTCACAATATACTTGTGGGACAACTTGTTTTAACCTAAAGTTTATCCCTACTATTCTGATCTACTGTTATATCACCAATAGAACAGACCCATGCTAATTAACTTAACCTCAACTTAACCGAAACTAATTATTTGAATTATTTAAAAACGAGGCTCATTAGGAAAGTAACATAATATCACATGCTAATATGAATAGAATTTTAATTATCGACAGAGCGCTTCACTGTTTCCATTTCAAAATGTCCTCTAAAACTCTCATAAAACTCTTCCTAACCTCATGTAATTTGAAGAAACATGAATCCTAAACATCTTCCCATCATTGATACATCCATTACCGATCGGGCTGTCCCAAATTGGTCTCTTTCTAAACCAAAATCGTACACTGTAAACATAGTTAAGCGAAATTAAACATGTTGTGTTATCGGTTGCACACAACAGGTTGTGGAAGTTTACTCTTCGAAGTGTAATTTTATACAAAAGATTAATCAAGCTATTGGGTGACAAATTGTCAATCTTACGGAAGTATTCCTTAACAACTTACTAGAAAAGTTTGGATACCAATGGAATTCTATCCAACCACAATACATGCTCCCTTGTCTGTGAAAATCAGAACAATGACAGTACACTGAGAGAAATGGTAAAGCATATTTAGCTATAAGTATAGCTAAATGGGGATATACTTTCCAGTGTAAAGAACATTGCAATAAGTTCTGTATCGTTTGCTAGAATTATATGTGAATTTGCCGTATAGCAAAGTGTCTCAGAAAATATTGCTATTTTCTTCATATTAGAAAGTTTATCCCAATTTTGGTGTAAGTATAGCCAAATATGCTTTATCACTTTTCTCAGTGTAGGGTTATGTTTGCCCCATGTGTAGCAATGTACAAATTACACATTAAATGGCATTTTACAGAATAAATGTTAAAGTTTGGTGAAAGAAAATTTGGTGAAAAATCCTTCAAACCAATAAGATTAACGAATCAAGAATCAGGAGACGATCATATGCCTGGATTTTTTGTTATAGGCGTCAAAAAGCTTGGAAATTAGGTAAAGATCCAAATTTCTGAAATTCAATTTTCCAACAAAAGTTGGTCACACTTTTTAAAAAATCACAAAAAAGCATTTTGTTCACTTTTCGGCAAAAATGTTTTTCTACAGGAACATTGATTTTGACTACGACTCCGAAGTAAAAATTTTGCTTCCCTCTTGAAATTCAGAGCCATTCATTTTTTACGAATATATGATATCCCAAAGTTGTTGGATTCAGGAAATTGATTTTGAGGAATTTAGATTTTTACACAACTTCCAAGGTTTTTGGTGCATGTAACAAAAAATCCAGTCATAAGATCGTCTCCTTGACTATTGATTTATTAATCTGAATAAATTGAAGAATATTTTACCAAATGAAGCGCCTAGAATCAAAACCGGCCCTGTCCACGTTTTATGTTTTCGTGAAAAACGCAACAAACGTTTAACGATCATAATTATCAACAATAAGTATAACCACAGTGGGTAACTCATTTGTTGTGCAAAAGAGAATATTTTTTCTTAAAAAGTAGAATTTTTTAATATTGTTGACAAAAGATATTAACAAACACATTTTGGACTTGGCAGGTTTTGCAACTGACATGTGCTTCGCCAATTTGGACTTGGCAGGATTTGAAGTTAAGACCATGAACTTGGCAGGTTTTGAAACTCAGAATATGAACTTGGCACATTTTGAAATTAAAACATTGGACTTGGCACGTTTTGAAACTCAGAATATGGACTTGGCAGGTTTTGAAATTTAGACCATGAATATTGCTACACTGGAACCTCTGTTCTTTAAGCCTCTGTCCTTTAATAACCTCTGTCCTTTAACTCGTTGAATCCCTGATGAAAAAATCTATTAGAAACTAATAGGAATTTTCTATTTGGATCTATGCGGCTTTTGTCCTAAATCAGTCAAAATTTGTATATATAAAATTTGTATAAAAAAATAATAAAAAAAATTTTTTTGTTGTCGGTAACTAACTTCATTTACTTGTAGAGCATAAAAAACTAGACTCAATTACTAAATATCTCAAAAAAATTTTTTTTGAGATATTTAGTACTTAGCCTACTTTTGATTCTAGGCGCTTCAATTTTACTGTTGACAAACAAATTATTTTTACATATTACATTATCTTCACTATTTTGTTATTTTTATCTGCCACACGTGTTTAGTAAATAGGAATTTGATTTGTTTCCAAAATGTCAACTTTAACTTTTAATTTGATAAACAGAAGATTGAGTTCGGGATTTCCGATGGAACATACACAAAAAATAACTATATATTTAGAGTTTATATTATCTACCGTTCTAATTAAATCTTTTACTTTATTTATGCACTGTTAAAAATGTACAGAGTTCGACGCTGCGTTCTAATGTGTAATTAGTTTCAGAATGAAATATTACTCAATGGCGGTGTAAAGTTTACTCCACATTAAGTAGTAAACTGGGAGTGCAAAATAACATATGAACCGTAACAACAAATGTTTCACATTCACTCGGAAAATTGTATTAATTATGTATTTTAATTATAAATGACATTTCGTACGTAAAGTCGAAAAACGTACGTATTTTATTTTTATCAATATCAAACTAAGCTTTGATCGAACCTAAAAAATTCACACCGCGAATGTTACTCCGTTTCGGACTGGATCTGATCGAACTCCGTAGTGAAATTTTCACTGCGATAACACCGAAGTTACTCCGCATTTTTAACAGTGTAGACGCCATATTTATTTCGTTTTCACGACCTATATACCACTTTCACTACACTTTTTATAGTTGTGCAAAAGGTCCGCTAGGTTCGCATTCTCTATTGCGAGTCCCAATATATTCCATTTTCTACAGACATCTCAGTGAACAAAAATGTCAAACGTCACATAATTTGTCAGCGTAAAGTCGAGTTCGCAGTGAAACTCGAGGAGCTCGCAAGGAGAATATTCATCACGACTCGATTAAAAACGGCCTTTGCGGTACCGCTCTTAATGATTACGGCGACAAGTGATGCGACTCTTGCGCCATTAACCATTGGGGAAAGGGGATGGTAATTCTACGTCACAATCAAAAGCATAAATAATGCACGATTTTACGCAAACACCTGCTGGACGTAAGAAAACGCTCCTCGTTTCATGATGCAACCGACTACTTGCGCTGAAACATATTTTCGTTTGCCGTGAGAGGAGTAGCTTCGTCTTGGAAGTATTTTTATATTGCTCATGCACTTTATTGTGTTCATAAAAAAAGTTTCTCCGTCGAAGACACGTCTTGGTTTTCCGGGTACGTTTGCACGCCGAAACAAAGGAGCGCGATGATTAAGAGTAATTGAACAAGTTTGCATTTTCAGTCTTTTCGAGACCAAAACTGACAGTGCCACTGCCATGTCAAGTTGGATTAAATAAGCAGCGTTGATTTGGACAGTCGTCCGATTCGAGATTCGATTTCCAAGGATATGGAAGGATCGATGTGACTGGCGGGCAATTATCAATATTAACTATTACTCAGTTACGTTTTCCACACTGAGAAAACTAAATAATGCTGGTTGCTTGTTTTTATAATTGTATTAAATGATAACAAAATATGTCTAACTTCCACTGTTTTCATTAAACAACCGACTACTAAAATCAGCTCCTCGTAAATGGTAGGTGATTCAATAAAAAATTATTCAAGTTACATAATTAGTCAGAAAATATAGCAAAATAAAAAAGTAAGGCAAAATGCAAAGATGAGTTACACGGAAAAAATATCCAACTGTATATCACAAATTGAAGGTCTGGATCGAATAACCCGACATGCGCTCGGCCGGTTGCGTTCAAGTTTCCATTGAAAAATGCAATGGCAAAAGTTATATTTAAAACATATATCCATTATAAAGCATAAAAATGTGCATATGTTGCACCGTTTAAATATTTTTTGCACTCACGGTTATTACAACAAAAAATAAAAACTCCAATATCAATAGACTCGATTTTAATAGCTTTTTTCACTTCAACTCGCGATATCTCAGGAACAAAACAAACAAATCAGTTCAAATTTCGGGTGCCAAAAAGGCGTACCGATTCATGCACTCGTACATTCGAATCAAAAAAGTATCGAGGAAAGTTTAAGTTCAAAAAACTGTCAGCGACAAAGTTGTTCATCCGAGTCTAAAGATATTTTCTGAGAAAGTGGTACGAATAAAGTATAATTTTTAACGAAGTTATGTTAATTTGTTTAAGCGCGCGCATCTATACACTGCCGAAACGCGCGCGATGCGTTGCAGCGTTTTCACCTTCGAAGTCAGTTTTTTGATATATAAATAATAAATTAATCATCTAAATAATGTACAAATCATGTTATTATAATTGTTTAGCAATTTTGATGGTTACACAGAAGTTATTAACAAACGATAATTTTTAACTAAAAATTCAATGTAAAAAAACACGAAAAAACGCGTTTTTTAACGTAGTGTTTTGTTAATGTGACTGTCACGGCTATGGATTTTACGTAGAAAACATTCAGCAAATTGTGTCTTCCAATGTAATTTAAATGTAATCGCTAACACATGTGCAGTGTTCCATTGGTCCGCTCACCTGGACGTTTGAAGACGTCGGAATTCGAATGAGTGAAATTGCTTTGGAACCAAAAATGTCTTCGAACTATTTTGCTCAAAAAACTTTTGAACCTGTGCAAAATCTGCACACGGAAAATCTGTTGATGCCTGAGGTCTGAAGTATGATGTTCAGACTTCAGTCCGAATTAGGGACTTACACTGAGAGAAATGGTGAAGCATATTTAACTATAAGTATAGCTAAATGGGGATATATTTTCCAGTGTAAAGAACATTACAATAAGTTCGGGTATCCTTTACTAGATCATTCAAACAATTTCCAAATCTTCTAAACTGTTTTAATGTTCAAAAATTTTGTAATTATCAACATTTTTTCAAATTTTCAAAATTTTTCATAATTTTCTAAATACTTCTAAATTTTTCAAAATGTTCTAATTTTTTCAAAATTAAAAAAATTTAGAACATTTGGGCGTTTTTGGAAAGATTTATACCAACATTTTCGAGATATAATTTTCGACCCGATTCCGATTCGGTTCCGAACTGATTCCGACCCGATTCCGATTCGGTACTGAACTGAATCCAAAGTTTCCAATTTGTTCCAAAATTTCCAATTTTATCGTAATTTTTTCCTAAAATGTTTCAAAATTTTCCAAAATTGTCCTGATTGTTCTTAGTTGTTCCGAATGTTTCCAGACTTTGCACAATTTTTATTATGTGTTCAAAGAAAATTTTCTCTTGTAGGTTTAAACTATCCAATTATCCGAAGTATCAAATAATTCTATGTTACGATTTATAAAAAATATTAATTATGGAATTTTCTACACCGAGAGAATTCTGAACCTATAAAAGCGTGAGATGGCACGCTTTATAAGCATGACTTTTTTTCGCTGCATATTAGGTATCGATTTACGCTAAATTTGCTTCAAATTCGTGCTATTTTTGTGTAAAATTCGTCATTCCAAAAAATTATATGACTACGCATTAATTGCAAGCGACTGATGCTATAATTGCATGATTTCCACCCTATTATAGCATCGAAATCTTGCAAAAATAAGTATGACAGTTGCCAGGCTTTTCTAGGTTACATCGTGTAGCTATAGAAGCAAAGAGCGCTATCTATGACAGCATGTTGCTCTTACTTCTTTAGCACGACTACAGTCTATGCTTTTAACGGCTGAATTTATGCAACTATGGCAGGGAAACCAGCTTACTTTAATAGAGTGACACCCGCCATAGTATAAGAGGTTCAGAATTCTCTGAGTGTAAGGTTATAAAAATTAAAATTTAGCGGCCAAATCATATTACGCCAACTTCAAGTCTTATATTCACAGTGATGACTTTATTCGCTAGGGTTAGCATTCTGATGCCAACCCTAGCGATTCCGGCCAATCACAGCACGAATATCGGCGTTACGCTCTGAGCCAGCTTAAGCTCTGGGAAAAGAAAATCAGTGAATCAGCCCCAATTCCAGAGTGCGACTGTATAGGTTAACGAAACCGCTATTTCAAAACTGATGCAGTGTTGTCACCAATGCGCAGCAGTATTCGCAGCTAATACCAGTTAACCAATACTGCATCAGTCTTGATTTCAATAGTGAATTCGCATTGATTTCAATACTGTTGACATGTGGCCAATTTGAGCAGAATTCTCTCAAATGTAATATCTCTCTTTTGAAATACTTTGTGACGTTTCATTTGTTTACCCTTGTGTTTTAGAATTACCAAATTCTTTTGTATACAATTAAATTATTTACGCTTCTACGAAATATCGATTTAAAAATGAAAAATATTAAAACTGTTAGTAGAATTGGAACTGTTTACACATTTTGTGCTTTATTGTCAGATATATGAATGGAACAATGTTCACAGTGGATATAATAATACTTACACGAATATTGTTAAATATTGTTAATCGTTATATAATACATTTTCTGATTATTATTTTTAAATAGGGCTGTTATGATTCAAATCAAGCGATTTAAGGCGATATGTCAGTATACATTTTTAAATAAACCCCTGCAGGTCGTGAGCACGACTGGTACAATAAAAAAGAA
>JABFPB010003373.1:0-17268 GCA_022817645.1 Ceratoteleas bidentatus
GAACAGGACAAACACGTGTATTCTACGTGGATTTCCCGGAGATATTTGGGAGACAGAGGTTTTTGGGGTAAATTTAAGAGATTTCACGTGGTATCTTAGTATTTCACGTGTATTCTACGTGGATTTCCCGGAGATATTTGGGAGAAAGAGATTTTTGGGGTAAATTTAGGAGATCTCACGTGGTATCTTAGAAGGAATTTAATAATACGCTAAGTTTAATTTAATATTTTAATAAATAGGAAAAATATTCCCCTTTCCTCATTAAAACCAGCTTCTAAAACCCAATTGCCTTTCCAGATGGGACCAAAGACACCACGGCTCCCGCGTTTGGCCTCGCGAGTGCAACGGCGTCGTCAGCAAGGCTCTCAGTCGTTTCGCCACCGACCCTGCCACCGGAAAGCCCACTAAGACTTGCACCAATTCACCTGGTGCGCGCGGCAAAGCCACCCTGGAGGCGCTCCGCGAGCGCGGCGGTAATCTCGTCGTAATCCGTGAGCCCGTGCGCGCCGGTCGGTACACTAGGTACAGCGAGGTGCAATGCGAGTCGGTGCAGGCGAGGATCCGCCGCTTCCAGGTCCAGGGCGGATCCTAAGACCCGAGCCAGGGGGCGGCACTGTACATATGTACATAAACGAGTGGTTCAGTTCCGATGGAATCCGGGATGGGAAAATTTATGGAGAGAATTAGACGGGAATGTGAAAAAAATTAGAGAGAAAAAACCAGGTTTTTTCTACCCTTTCGGGAGGTCGACCTAAATTGTAGAAACTAACTCATTTTCAGATTAGGATGGAAAGAAATTCAGGGGATTCCATGCTTTTAGGGGGATTTTTCATTTTCGATCTCAGATTTGGATTTTGGTCTATATATATGGAATTGGGTATAGAAGGACTTATTTCAAGTTTGTGGTAGAAAATGGAAAATTCCCTGTAAAAGTGGTGATTTTGTTCCTCGTTTTCTGTGAGAGTTTTTTATATTCGATCTCAGTTTTGGATTTTGGTCTGTATGTGTATGGACATTCCGAATTTGTGGTCGAAAATTGAAAATTAACACAGAAATCAAGGAATTTAAAAGGAGAAAATGGGGTTTTCTCTTTCATTTTTTTTTCACGTTTCCGTGGAATTCCGGACGAATTTCCAGATGCGGAATTCGATGGGAATTGGAGTACGTGCAATTCGTGGCGTCCGAATCCAGGAAGAAGCAAACTTTTTCCAAACCGAGACAGGACTTCAGGGACTCATCCTTTTGGAACACGTGCCAACTTTGGGGTCCTTTCGATTTGATTGATATTTATTTGCTCGACGGTGCGGGTTTTAGTTCGTTGGACACCGAAAGACACCGATGTAATTGTATCGCCGCCGTTTTTTCTGGATTCGGACCTGTAAATAGCCAGAAATTGGTGCAAGAGTCGCGCATTTTGTACATAAGTCTACACAAGACTGAGAATCGTACTTCGTAAAGCAAAACAGTCCTTTAATTTAAAGATCAAAACTGCCTTTTACTTTCGTTCGGCTTATATCATCGAAAACCGATTTGTTAGAAGAAAACTTCGCTGTAGAATCAGTTCTGTAAAGTTACGTAAAAATTTACGTGAAAAAAATGCTAGAATTATGGAAAGTTACTTTAAAAATGTAAAGTTACTTTAGAAAGGTAAAAATCATGTAAATTACGGTTTTGCGTAATTTTGCCAGATTTTCGAAATAATAATTTGACAGTATTTTAAGAAAAATTGGCGCACTTTCGAAACTCTGTAAAAGTGGAGATTTTCACAAAATCTCCACTTTTCACAAAATTTCAAAAAACACATTTTTTTGTTTTTTGCAAGTTGCATTTGCGGTGCCTTTTGCGAAACGGAAATCCCTGAAATTATTTCGATGTACATAAGTGGGCAGAAAGAGAGTATATTTTGAGACGCGCGATGAAATGAATTTGCGTATTTAATATTTATTCGCTGTAAAGAGAGTTGCATACGAAGTATATACACACGTCTGTAAATCGACCACGAAACACTGTTATCGCCGATTTCATTTAGCGGTAAGTTCGAAAATGAGCGAAATTTGTGCAGAAATTGGAAATAGCCGAGAAATCATGAGCCGTGCCTTACGCGACGTCTTTTCGTTTGGAAAACGACAATCCGAAAAAGTGCCTTGTCGCAGAAATCAAAATCTCGTTTTATCAATGTCCAGTGATATTCCGATGGCAATTTACCATTTTCACAAATTAAATTTGGCTCAATCGAATTTTAAACTTGATTCTTTTACGCGAATGGAAATTAGATTTCGTGATAGTTTACGAATCACTTTTTGAGATAACGAATTTATCGAACCTACTGAAAAAAATTATATTAAATCTGATATTTTTTTTGTAAATAATTGTTTTTTACTATTTTTTTATTTTCCTTTTTTTCAGATTCAATTTATCAGAAAAAAAGGGAATTAAATATTAAATTCGATGTTACTTTTATAGAAATCATGTTATAATTACGAAAATACGATTAATATTCGATTTAATATTATATTTTGTATAAATTTGATATTAAATCTAACAAATTTTTTCAGTAGGAGACTTTAAGATGTCACTAAGGAAAAACGAAAAACAATCATCGGTTTCTCTCGTCGGACCATGCACGTTTTGTATAAATGCTAGTCATAATTTTAACGCATATCTCGACACTTTTCAATTTGACTGCCAAAAGTCAGGTTCGCGGGAGGAAAAGGGGAAAAACCAAGTTTTTCCTGAAACTGTTGAGGACATTATGAAACGTTGAACGAGGAATGAGAGCATAATTCATGATGCGTTAGTATTACGATAATATAAATTCTCGAGACGAGAACGGTTTTGTACTTTGATTTTTTTCGTGCCAGCGTTAATTTATTTATTCGTCGATAAATTGGACCGCGAATTCGGTTCCTTTGAGCGAAAGTATGTTGATTACGGCGACGTTGGGTTGAGGCGTGATTGGCTAGTTGGTTTATTTAATTGACATGCTTCTACGACTATAATTACTATTCCGTAATCAGTGTTTATCGTTCTATCATAGAAGTTTCGTACAGGTACGCTGTTACCTTTTCTGTAAATATGATTTCAAGCATTGTATTAATTTTAATAACGATAGGTAATAAAGAAATGATTATTTCAGAAAGATCGACCAACTTTTTATTTTCCTTCCTAAATCTTTGTATAAATCTTTTGATAAATATTTAAATGAGGTATAAATAGTTTTTTTTTTAATTGAATTTAAATTAAGGAAATTGAGGGACTTTAAAATAAAAAAACTAACGAGAAATGCAGTTTTTATTTTAAGCATGAAAAATTATGCAAAGTTCCTTTAATTATGCAAAAATGTGCAATTTCTATAGTAGATTAAACTATGTATTTTATTTCAATTAAAAATATGAATTTGCATGTAATCCGTCGTGTAATTACACATTTTAAAAAGTGATTACTGACTGAAAATCCTTCCACTTTATCTTTATTGGTTTACTAAACGAGCAATCACCTGAAATGACTAATAATATCGTAACTCAATTTCCATTAATGACCAATAAGTTTTTCCGTCTATTTTGCCCCTGAAATACTGCATAACTTCATACACAGATGTAGAACAAGTTGTGTAACTATAGGCAAATCTCACATTAATTTGGTATTTGTTTTTTATTTTTATTTTCATCAATAATATCAATAATTTAAAATAAATTTAATGAAATTAAAAAAATAAGTAATTAAACAAAATTAATAATTTCAGTATAAAATAAATTGAAATACAATTTCAACAATTATAAACAATAATTATTGATTGATTATGCAATCTGTAAATGCATAATCAATCAATAAAAATAATGATATTTCTCGAATTTGATTTCATTTTTTAAATATTATTATTTTATTATCATTATTTTCAACGTATTATTAATTTTATTATACATTACATGTAACACAAATAATGAAACGATTTTAATACAGTCAGACATAAATGATGTATAAGTAACTGCATATCGGAAGATAACATTAAACTCTAATGCACTTGTATTATTTATATTGAAGGAGAATGTGAAATCATGCGCTTGAAATACTTGTTGGAAAAACCTGAATGTCCGATAATGTCATTCCAGGAATCCCTCTTCGCTCATTATAATCAACCACACGATTTTTAATTATAGTGATTAAAGTGATTAAGGGGCGTAAATTTCAGGTATTACTCTCCTTTTTATATTTTGCAAGTTCTTAGTCAAATTTTAATTAAGGGATTAATACAAATTTAGTTTTCATTAATATTTTGTCGCTTTATTTAATTATAATATTAATATAGTGTAGAAGAGTGTAATTTTCATATGACTAATATTGTATTGTTTTATTTTATTACATTGTAATATGTAATATTTTATTTTTATAAAGACGAATTTGTCCTAACGAGATCACCTAAAAATACATTACCATTTCAATAATATAGAGTAATATTTTATTTTGCGCCCTAAATTATCCGGCCCTTTCCCTAAAACTACCTCAACCCTTTATTTAACTTTGAATGTATAACAACAACATGATTGTTATTATACATTCAACTTATAATTCCATTCGATGTTCAAAATTATGTTTGAGTAAGATAAACAGTTTCCGTAGAAACTTTCAAAAATTGCCGTAGACGATGGTATTTCACATCGTCATGGCGGGGTATTGGTAAAAGTTTTCAACTAGCAATAATCGCACCTCCGTAGAACGTCATTGGTTACGATATCGCCACTGCGCAAAGCTAACGACATCATCGATCGCGTCGTATTTATGCATTTTCGCGGCTGGTACGTCTGCGAGAAGCAGAATCCGCACGCCACCTGGCGACAGTCGCGGTAGTTACATGATCGAAACTGCGGTGCATCCGCATGTAAAGTTAAAGTTTGGCGGCTAGCACTTGAGCAGGATGAAGTGAATGGTATGAAGATGAGATATAAAGGCGACGAAAACGCCTTTATATCTCCAGCCGACAAAGTTGAGAAAATTTATTTTCTCAACTTTGGCTAGTCTTTTATTGACCTTTTATCTCCTGCATTAATTCAGTTCAATTGGAGACCAAAAATTTTTTCTTTTCCTCATTTCTTTTGCAAAGGATTTTTTGAAGTTTTTTTATGTATAATATACCGACAGATTCAATATTGGGGGATTTTTCTTAATGCGATTTCTTAAAAAGCGAAATTTTTAAGAAAATTTCGCTTTTCAATTATTTCATGACAATTACACTAATATCCAATAAATATAGAAAATCACTATATTATAAAAATAATTTAAAACACAATGTAATTTTACTTTACAAAACATTCATTATATAAATAAATTACATTATTAATTACGATGCTAATTTGTAGATTGCAACAATCAACCAAGGCGTTCCGATGAAAGATATAAACGTTATGTGATTGAACATCCTGAAATCAAAAAATAAAAAAAGTCATAAAATACACAAAACAAAAATAAATCTGCGCGAAAATAAAATAATAAAAGATTCTTACAAAGATTCAAGAAATTCCTCAGACGAATCGGATTCCTTGTTTTGATCATAATTATTCCCTTTTCTATACGTGTAATAAGTTGCAATCGTCATAGCTACATTGAAAAAAATCATCAACATTGCCGGCGCAATAAAATAAATCATTTCACCATAAGCACGTTCACCTAAAAGTGTATTTATTAATAAAAAAAAGTGTATTTATTTTATAAATAATTTATATTATTGTTTATTTATAAAATAATATTATAATATTATTTATTATTTTACTATTTTATATTATTTTATACTATTATATTAATTTTATATATCAAACTTTTATAATAAATATAAATTTAAATTTGATAACGAAAAATGTAAATGGAAACTTACTTTTGCCTTCTGAAAATATGACGTTTTCAGCGAACCAACAAGTTTCATAGACAATATTTGGCCGATACAAAGATTCTTCGACGAACAAGTCAATGCCAATTATCAACTGAGTTATAAAGAATGAAATAATCCAGATGCCACATGCCTGTCGCCGAAAGGACCAGGTTATTATTACATACGGTATTGCCGATATTTCTATGCTATTATTCCTGAAATGAAAATCAAAAAAATAAATTTTCTAACAAATTATTCTTTATGAAAAATATGTTATTTAGTTGGAAAATAAGCAAACAACGAACCTGATGCACCTGTATACAAAAATACTCATTGTAATTGTGCAGATAAGAGAAGCATACATGAAAAATAATGCATGTGCATCTGAAAATTCAAAAAATCATAATTTTGAAAAGATAGAAAAATAAGTTGTTCTTTCTTGGGTTAAAAAGTAATTTTTATTTTTTTATTTGATTTAAATTTTGTTCAAAAATAAACAAATTTCAATTTGCAAATTGAAATTTTGAAAAATTAAATATAATGTTTTGAATAATTACCCATAATAAAACACACGATATTACTCGAAAGTTTCGTGAATTTGATTGTAGTTATGAACGTTATTGCCATATAATAATTCACCATGAAAAATATCATTTGGCCATCGTAAAAACATGCACGCTGCTTTTTCGCAGATAGCGACACATATAGAGATATGAGACTTGCTGTCAGAAAGAAGGCAACCAGAATCATTCTGTAACATTGTAAAAAGATTACCTATATACTATATTTACAAACATATAATTATAAATAAAATTAAGAAAATAATTTCTGAAATAAATAATTTTTACATGATTATTATCATTTCTTAGTAGAACTTCTTTATTTATATATTTATGAATAATATTAATAAACAATATCAAAACTTAAAAAAAGTCTCATAGTTCAACATTTGTATTCCACTTCCAGAATTGAATAGCAAAGAAAATATTTCAATATGGTCACATAAAGATCATCAATTTCTAACTTGGAATAAAAGTCAATTGCCTAAAACTGACATTTCAAATATTCTATTCCAATCATCCAAATTGCGAATTGAGTATTCTACAATCCTATTCCATTGAATTCACTTTAATCAAACACTTTTTCACAGAAATTAACATAAAATATTCTCGAAAATTGGTATTTTTAAAATTCATACCTGATATCCCAATGTCGGATTGGTTCGGAAGCTTCATCGGCAAATAACTGGGTTGTATTTCTCTGAATGAACATTTTGTTACGTGAAGGCTGACATATATTAATATTCCATGTGTCATAGCCAGCTGGGGATTCTACACTAAACGAGGAAGCCGTTTATACATTGCTATTCACAGCCACTGATAACAAATGCGAAAAACAATCTATTCAAATTCTATACCTCCAGACACAATACGTACACATTCATTCATATCTAAGGCTGGAATTCCATCCAGAAATACTGCAACATTTAGAGGGTCAGTATCAGTTTTATCGGATGCATTTCCATGTGAATAACAAATATTGTAAACAATAACATCATTAAGGAAAGGTTCATAAGTCTTAAGTTGTTTACTCAAAGAAGAAGAAAATGGTGGAAACGAATAAACACTGCTTTTATTTGTCGAAAGTTTATTGGTCCCTTATTTTTGGATCTACCATTTATAGGCAATTAACGATAAAGAGAGCCAAAAATACACTCTTCGTATGTCATTAGTATTTTTCAAAACATTTGTTTTTCAACTAACATGAACATTATTATGTACATAGTAATAGGGATGTATGATAAAATACTGTTTATCTCAAAATTAATGTAACTTAGTTACATTAATTTAAAAATTAAAACAAAATTTTTATTAATTAAAAAATTTTTTTTTATTTTTATTTGTTTAATTATTACTTTATAATTAAGAAACACAAATTAATTTTTGTTTAAGTAATAAAAAGGGTGTCAGTTATAAAAAAAATTGAACCCATATTTGTCCAATCGCAAATAAAATTTTTTTTTAGTTTTTTTATTAAAAAAAATATGATACAAAATAAATTGAGATCAATTAAAAATTATTCGCTCAATGATTCGTTGTTCATTAAAAGTACGAAATTATATTTACATTATATACAAGTCTCACTCAACTTCAGTCTTTCATATAAACACGGAACGATATAAAATACAAATGTACAATTTTCGGTTTACACAAAAATATTTTCCAACAGTTTGTGAAGTTCCCAATTAAAAATTCCTAGCTCGTTTCCTAGTTCGTTTCGATTCGGATTTGTTGGAAAAATGTATAAAAGTTGTACAAAATATCTAAAATTATTTTAATAAATCGCAGTGACATGTGTCGAAGATTTTTCAACTTATTTTTGATTGCTTAAACAAAAAAAATTCGTTGAAAAAACTGCATCACCACAATTGGGTTTCGAACCCCCGACCTTCTACGCAGAAGTCGGAAAATATAACCACTTGCCAAAGTCGTTATATCTTCAAGACTCGTTTAAAAGTTATAAAACGACTTTGGCCAAGTGGTTATACTCTCCGACTTCTGCTTGGAAGGACGGGGGTTCGAATCCCAGTTACGGCGATGCAGTTTTTTCAACAAATTAATTGAGAAACCTTCGACTGCGTGTCATTGCGATGTACTAAAATAATTTTGGACATTTTCTACTATTTTTATACATTTTTCCAATAAATCCGACTTGGATTCCTCCTTATAAACTAGGGAAAAACGTAAAATGACACTTATAAGAGTGTCCCTCTATGTTTTTTTCTTTAATATTGTAATCGAAACGATACCGTGATCTTCAGATTTATAGTATCGAATTTGGCGATAAAATGTCATGGTTCGTGTTTTTTAATAAGCTAAATTAAATATATAAACAGTAGAATCCAATGGTGACACTTTTCCAAATTAGTGCAACCAGCCATGGAAATCCGATGACGAGAAACAAAATGGTTTGTTCAATAAATCTGGAATAGAATGTTTTTAATTTTATAATTTTTTTGTTAAAATTGTTTTGATGCATTCAGATCTTTTTAATA
Organism: Ceratoteleas bidentatus; assembly: GCA_022817645.1. Classification (NCBI taxonomy): domain Eukaryota; kingdom Metazoa; phylum Arthropoda; class Insecta; order Hymenoptera; family Scelionidae; genus Ceratoteleas; species Ceratoteleas bidentatus. The sequence continues at coordinate 8,916 of JABFPB010003373.1, forward strand.
ATAATATAATTAATTATTATTAAATTTTTATTAATAATAATTAAAATTGTATTTAAATATTATATATTGATATGTATAAAGAATACTTACAAAACTTTTCTAAGCTGATACAATTCACGACAGAGATTGTCTGCAGTCCGATGTTTCTTTCTCATTTTATAAAACGAAATGGAAGATAAAACAAACAGAATTCCATTAATCAATATCAAAACGGACATTGGTGCCAAATAATAAATTAATTCACCGTAAGCTGTCTCTCCTGCAGAATACAGTAAATATAAGTTTTTATTGTTTATTAAAAATATAAAAATTAAAAAAAAATTAAATATAAAAAAAGAGAATAAATAAAACTGCATTTGCTAGACGTACTTGTACTGTTTAAATGGTTAAACGTGTCAGAAAACCAACACACTTTCATGTCAATGTTCGGACTGAATGCAGAAGGTCCCATCAGAAAGTTCAGAGATAAAATCAAACAAGTAATCGTCAGGACTACGAATGCCCAACACAGGATTTCGAAATAGAAGGTTGGATTTTTATGTAATTTCGTTACAACCAAGTAATCCATCGACTTTGTTCTGAAATCAAAGAATCATTAAATTAGAGCTAAGTAATTTTTTTATTATAATTTACGTAATTTTATTTTTTCTTACTTGAACATTTTCAAGATGTAGCAGTTCATCCTCGTAAACCAATAGAAGGAAGAAAGGGAAAAGAAAATGATAATGTATCCTAAAAATAAAATGAAGCAAAAAATAATCAACGTGTAAAGAATGAACAATTATTCATAGAATTGCTTTTCATTTCGACATTTTAATGAAGTTTTGCAAACATTGTGTAAATTACGTAATACGAAATTGTATATCACAAATAGATATTGTTTATCGCATTTCTAAACTTAAGTTGATAAATTATTGATAAATTATTATAAAAAATTGTTTAATTACTACAAAATCATATTTTAATCGTAAAAATGATTGATTTGTAAAATTTTTCAGTATATTTTTCAGGAAGAAAGAAATTAGCTAATTAAAACTAGAGCCACTGAAAAACGTGTTTCACTCAACGAAACATTTTTGTAAAGAAATTAGAAATTAGAAATTAAATTTGTCAAAAATTAAAATGTTTCACACGCCTGAATTAAAAAGCATTACATTTTACACACTAATTCGAAAATATAATTTTACACAAACCTAAAACGGTGCAGTTCTTCATAAAACTGAATATGTGAAACTTTTCAATTGTGATTCCTGTCACTGCCGCAATGTAACTTACAGCCAACAGAAAGAAATAAACCTTATAAAACGTTGCATGCTTCAGTTCCCCAATGTAATGAATTACTCTTGGGATGATTAGAAAAGTACTTGTCTGAAGTAGAATACAGATGATAAAGCTGAATAAAGGAAAATTAAATTTCAGTAAATGGAAACTATTAAATAATAACCAGAAATTTAGAAAAATAGGATTGCATATTTCTCGATTCGTAATCTGGATAATTAAAATAGAAATTAGAGAGTAAATGAGAGTAAATGAAGGAGTGAACGAGTGTAAATGAGAGTGAATGAGGGAGTAAACGAGAATAAATAAAAATAAAAAATTAACTAACTTGGCACTCTTTTACGTGTTAGAAGCGTTAAAAAACATTTCGTTTACTCTCGTTTACTCTCATTTACTTTCTTTTACTTTCTTTTACTCCCTCCCCAGGAAAAAAACTTATGCATAAATTCAACAAAAAAATTGGACAAACTTAAATTAAAGTATAATTTTGACATTTTTTTGGTATTATTAATGTATTTTTTATGTACGTCCAATTTATTTTTTCCCGAGTCATTTAATCTCATTTAATCTTGTTTAACGTCAAATGAGAGTAAATACTCTCATTTACTCTCGTTTACTTCAGTTTACTTTACAATGCAAACAGCCAATTAAATTTTCTTTACTTAAATATTTTAATAAAATATTTTCCACATTCGTTATTATTTCATATTTGACTCCTAAAAGCTCAATATCAATTCACACTTTCGATTATAAGTATCAATCATCGAAAACGTAACATGAAACCGTATCGGATAAAACTCATTTTCAAACAGTGACCTACAATTGGAGTCTTTCTTCGTGTCGTTCGTTGCACACAACGAGCATTTGTCTATCGGTCTCCAAATCGTCGATTAAACAGTATTCAAAGTGGCGATAAACTGCGTTGCTTATGTCAACGTGCCCGTTTTCCACTATGCTCCAGTTAGCGTTGACGAAATTTCGGCGGCTAATCGTGCAGTTTCCGTTCACGTATATCCCGTAATCTGCAAACGATAAAGTTAAAAATTGAAAATAACGGAGATTTGCGGAAATGGTCAGCATCGAAGTACCTTCTGCGCCGACATACTTCTTCTCGTGCTTTTCCGTGTAGTAGACCAATTCGTGGCAAGTGTTTAGGGTGGAATTCTCGTTTTCGCCGCAACACTTGCTGAGACAAAAGTTTTTCTCGCAGAAACTTTTTTTGGTGCAGACTCGAACGACAATCGAATTGCTTTGGGAATCGTCTAAGCAAATCTGTCGGAAGTCGTTGATTAGGTCGATGGTTTTGTTTAAAGATTTCACGAAAATCTGCAAACGATATTTTTGTTAAATAGAAGACGATTGTGGTAAAATGGAGTTTTAAAATTGAAAGTGTAATGATTTAAGATAAGGTTTCAAGAATATCAGAGAAAATGAAAATGTTGAAAACACTTTTATGTGCTAATCGAAAAATATATCAAATTTATGTTAATATTATAAAATTAAATGAAAATAACTATGGAATTGTAATAAATAAAACGAATTTATTTATAAAAAATTGTGTAACTAAAACGAATTTAGTATTCTGAAACTCGTTGTGTTAATTTGTCAAATTTCTTAAAATCATTTTAGACACTTATAGAATTTCATAGTCATACATTTTCAGAATTGCTTTGATTCATAGTATAGGATTTGAGATAAACTTCGTGACATCGTCTCTAAAGCTCTTAAACAATTCTATTCGTCACACTGTAAACTCAGTTCTTTAAATATTAAATTATATATCACGTAATTCAGCTGTCATAACATTTCACAAAATGATTCGTGAAATACGTAAATTTCCGATAAGATACATGTACCAATTTCTGGATATGACCCAATTGCTGGACAATTCATTAATAATTACAATGTAGTCAAATTATTTGATATGTAATTAGAAAAGAAATGTACGGTTGCAATATATTTTTAAGTATTTAATTTTAGAATTCTTTGACTATATTTTTTTTTAATATTTAACTTTTGTCCAGAAATTGGTACATTTACCTTAACTGTCGGAAGTTTTTAGGGTTATGTTTCCCTAATTCCTTAATTAGTTAATGTGTCAAACTGTTTATTATTTTTCTTAACATTTATCTGTATTAACAAAGTCCCAATTTCAGCCCTTTTCAAAGTTTTTCAGAGTTTTTCAGAGATTACCAGAGATTACCAGACTTTTTGCAGATTCGTCAGAGAAACTGCAGAATTCTACAGAAATTTTTTTTACTAGAGCCTACATCCCTTCTTACTTCTAGAAATAAACTTAAAAAACCAACCCACCGACATTTCCCTAACATCCTCCAGTCCAAACGCGAAATCCACCAGACTCTCCTTGCAGTAGAATCCCCCATACCTCACCGCCGCCAAGTATCCTCTCTGCGTCGCCAGCGCCACCAACTCCGAAAATCCCTTCTCACTCCCCGCCCCATTTTTCACACACCGCTTCTTCTGCCTATCCAAAAACCACCCCGGCGGACAGCACTTGTTCACCTGGAAGACCCCAGACCTTTTCTCAGGATCGCCATTTTTGCACTGCCAGACACTCAACTCCGAACCTTTGGTCTCCGAGTGGTGCAACCCGACACAGGCATTATCTTGCGGAGTCATATTATCGGCGATGACGATCCTCGAGTAATTCGAGCAGTCGATCAGCCGATACGGCGACGAAGAGAAAACGACAAAGGCAGTGTCGTTTTCTCGTTGGCACTGTAAATTTCCGTTCGCTGTGGCGACGACGACGAAACCCTGGGGACAACAGGGTGGCAAACTGGCGGCAACAATTTGCGCGAAAGTTGCGCAGATGATGGTGATTTTCAGCATGATCCGGGGGAGAGATTGGTTGGTAGTTCTCAGCTTCCGGAGGTGGGAAGACAGGTTCTGGCTTGGTTAAGAGTTGAGAAGTGGAAGGCGGAGAGGAGGACACTCGCGAGGGGCAAGAATCGAATGGTTCGAATGGAGCTTCATTACTGAATTGATTCTGACACGAAAGTAACACGACGCGACTGTTATGAGGCGGAATTCGAATAAGCGTGGCAGATAAGCTCAGTGATAACGGTGGCGCAAGAAGGTGTTGGGACCGGGATAGGTCGATATACGGTTGGTTGGATTGAGGGGGGGGGTGAGTCTTTGGAGATAAGAGAGAAACTCTTTGTTGAGACATTGTCGAAGAAGAAAAAAATAGAAGGAAGTAGAAGTCAATGAAAGGTAAAACAAGTTCCCTAAGGGAGCACGTGAGTTGAATCTACGTTGATTCAAGGTTCCCGGAATCCTTGAATCAAGGTTGGTTCAACGTTGCTGGAGTTCAACGTTGCGTGAGTCAACTGACGAATGTCGGGGTTGGGGAGGGTTGAGTCAACGTTTTCAGCAAACGTTGAATCAACGTTGAGGCAACGTGGATCCAAGGTTGAATCAACGTTATCTGCTAAGGTTGAGTCAAAGTTAATCTAAGGTTGAAGGAGGGTTTATTCAACAACATGTTAACATTGATAGAAGGTTAAGTCGACGTTGAATCAGCATTTGATAACAACGTTGACTCACAAAGTTGAAGAAATGTTAATGGCTTTTTAATAATATATAGCGAAATTTTTAAGTTTTCACTCGATGCCTTGAATCCACGTTGATTTCACGTTGTTCTCAACGTTGATTCAGCATTGATTCAACTAACGTGTTCCCTTAGCGTTGTTTCATTAAATGTTTACATGTTTTGAATGATCTTCGAATGATCATGAATTTCAATATAATAAAATTATTTGTAAAATGTTTAATTTTTTAAGTTTTTTTCAAATAATCCTCATATTTAGGTAGTAGCAATGCCTAATCAACATGATTAGGCATTTTAAAAACATCTTTATTAATTTGTCGGAATTGTTTATTCTAAATACCCATTAAATACAGTTTAATTTATTTGATCAAGATAAATAAATAGTTGATCGGCTTATCGTATCTAAATATTGAATTTCGTCATTAGAGACTTAGCCAAATTAGCTGTTTTGATAAATTACACAAAATTTAAATGAAAACCATATTACTGAAAAGTATATCAAGTTTTCTAGAACTTAATAGAAGAAACTGTTTCAATTCGAGAAATATACTATGCTCGTGTTAAAAGTGTGTACATTTTTGTGCTACACCAAAAACTTTTTGTAGTACCGCCACTTTTCACCAGATGTCGCCACAACGTTTAAAGCTAAGGAACAAAGAAATGGTGGGTTAGAAATAAAATATCTAAAAATCTCTGAAAAATGCTCTGAAAACATCTGAAAATCTCTAAATAAGACTGAATTTTATACAATCTTAAAATATAAAGTGTATCGTATTTTAATGGTAAACCTATAGTGTACAAAGTATTATATGATTATAAAATTGAGTTGTAAAATAACTTTAACACAAATTGATCGATACAACAAGAGATGGTTTCCAAAACGAATTTTAAAAGAAAGTTATTTTCGTAACCTTCGGTTGGTTATTCTCGATTCACCAAGCTAATTACTTCAACGCAGTTAATTACTGACGCCGTCTTAATGTCGTTTACCGGTTCCCGAATCTCCATTAAAATATCATATCCATTTCACATCACAAAATAACTGCCTGCAATTTTCAATTAGATTCACTTTTCCAGCGTTATACGTGTGAAGAATTACGAAATAGCGCAGTTTTCGACCCAAATTAAATATTTGCTTGTTGACAGATGATTAATACCGGTTCTTTTATCAATTAAAATTATTTCAACTAAGTATGTAAGTATGTTTTCGATCAAATATGATAACTATAAATCTTATTTGAATTCTTTTTTAATGAGATATCGATACTATTTCAACAATTTAAGGGGACTCACCACTTTGGTCTGAACGTTGTAAAAATCCTTAAATATTACAGAAAATACACGATTTTAAATGTGTAATTATTAAATTTAATAATTTCAATGCCAATTTGACAAATTAATTAATTATAATTGTAATTAAATAATTTATATTTTCTACATTATAAAATGTTTAAACATGTCTACGATGTTCATTTTTTATATTTTACGTCTGAAACAATGTAGGAAAATCTTAAATATGTCTAAGAAAGTCTGAAAATATTAAAATGTAAAAACTAAACTATTTGCATTTTCTTCCTCCTTTTCATTCCTTCAACCTTTTTTATTCAATACAAAATTCATTCCACCAATTAATCACACTCACTTCACCACAAATTACTGTCATTATTCGTCACTTTACAGACTCATTTCTTTGTCAGACGAAATCTGCGAAATGGCTACTGAATGCGTAATTGAATGAAACGCCTCTACTTGTTCTAAAACAAAATAATTTTCTCGAAAAAAAAAGTCGTCCAGTAACCTGGACGAAAAACGTGCACCGTGCGAAAAAGTTCGCGATCGCACGTACAAGGTTCAGCGTTTCGAGCCTTTTTATTTGCGACTGCGAAATTACTTAACGCCGAATAAAAATGCATTCGGTTCCCTTATTGAAACCGACGGAGCTAAAAATAGCCCGAGTCGGTCGCTCGCTCGGCCGACTGCAACCACAAATAACGCGTTGCGGTCTTTTTTCGCGACTTTCAGATGCGGTTTTTTTTCTCCCCGACTCGCTCCTCGAGGAAGTAAGGCAGCTTATGATCTGGGATCCCTTTTGTCTCGGCAAATTGATCTATGGATCGCTCTAATAATAGTCCGGCTAGATGCCCGATACGCAAGGTCGATGCGTTGTTTCTTCGAACGAACGTTAATTGAAGTGACGCGCCTGCATATCTGGTTAAATGAGACGAGTGACGGTTTTAGGAATGACAGCCAGCGAACTCTTATGGCGAAGAAGAATGGTGTACAAATTCCGTTCGAATGCGATTTTTTACCAGTCAGTGAAACACACCTCAATTTTGTCGATAATTGTCGCTGAAACGAAATCAAAATTCGGAAATTGGTTAAAATGTGCAAGCATTTTAAAAAATCAAGAAGAAATTGTTTAGAAATTATTAAAATTATTAATCTCTTCTAATGAAGTCCGAAAAAGTTGGACTAAAATGCGAAAATGCCATTGGCGCCCAACGTGGGTCGCAATTGAACTTCATTTCTTAAAGTTTCTTTTCTTTATAACCTAAAAAAGTTGGACTAAAACGCGAAAGTGCAATTGGCGCCCAACGTGGGACACAATTGAACTTGATTCCTTCAGTTTTCTTTTTTCGTGTAAGAAAAAATCGGAAACTAACAAAATTAACAAAACTAACAAAACTAACAAAACTAACGAAATTAACAAAACTAACGAAACTAACGAAACTAACAAAACTAACAAAACTAACGAAATTAACAAATCTAACGAAACTAACAAAACTAACGAAACTAACGAAACTAACAAAACTAACAAAACTAACAAAACTATCTGGTTTCTCGTTTTTCCCGCGACATTGCATTAACCGGACGTTGTTTCCCTTTGCAGCAACTGTTTCGAAGTCAGCCACAAGGCGCCACACCGCAACAGCTGCAGCTGCTGCAGCAACAGCAGCAGCACCAGCAGCAGCAACAGCAACAGTACTTGGCGGCTTCACAGGCGCAACAACAGCAACAACAGCAGCAGCAACCACAACAGCAGCAGCAGAATTTCCCGGCCGCGCCATACACGGTGATCAGCGGCCAGGAGCCGTACGTTGGCGCACTTATCACCGGGGCGCCACCTGTGGTGCCGCAGTACTACGGGGTCGGTCCCTGGGTGTACCCGGCCGGCATTCTGCCCCAAGCACCACCACAGGCTGCAGCGCCACCTCCGCCGAGGAGACCTCTCACACCGTCGTCAGCAGCAGCAGCTGCCGCCGCGGCACAGGACACTGCAAACAACCTTGCACAGACGGTATGTATGAATTTTAGGGTTTCAGTATGAAGGAGGTCACGTTTCTGTACACTGAGAAACAAAATAAGAGTAAACACAACTCGATTTTCGAGTTGAAATAGAGTAAAAGTTGATCCAATTCCAATAATAGTTGTTTTCAGCAGTTTCGAGTAAAAACAACTAAGGTCAGAGTTGTTTTTACTCTTTTCTGAGTTGTGTTTACT
>JABFPB010003374.1:0-17266 GCA_022817645.1 Ceratoteleas bidentatus
CTCTCTTCCGGTTACGTTCGGTAGATAGATGTAAAATCTAATTTCTACGTTCCAAATGCTAACGTGATCTGTTGGGGTAAATGAGGCAGAAGTCGTCCTAGTCGAATGATTGAGATACTTGACTTAGAACTTCGAGGTTCCGAATTCGAGTCCTCTTTCTGGCCTTTTTTAATCGAAACTTTTAGCTGTTATTTCATACCTACATATAATTTATACCTGAAAACAGAGACAATGAAGACATTGAAACGAATTTTTTAAAAGGGCAAAACCACAATTTCATCCAAATCACAATTTCTCCGACTAAAATGACCAAAATGCCAATTTTCAGAATATATCTGTCAGTAAAAATATATTGGATACTTCTTTTACCAGCAAAAAGGCCCCTTCCCCTTCCCTTCCCATGCGCGGGGCGCCCCCGCTATTGGTCCGTTCCTGCGCAGTGCACCTCCCGCTCCCCCTCGCCCTAGTGAGGCAATATGTCGCGCATTGTGTGGACGGCGCGTTCGATCGTTGGAGCGGTGGCGACTCGGGCGAGTTGGCGCGCGGCCTCTTATGTAAACCCTACGTGCTGACGCAGCTCCGTACGGGCTTCACCCGAGTCCCGAGCGCGACGGCGCCGCGCACCATGTCGCTCAGCATCGGCGTCAACCTGCGCGTCACCGGGCACTGCAACCAGGGCGGCCGTCGGTACATGGAGGACATGTTCCGGGTCGCGTACCAGCGCTCCTCCGACGGCAAGGACCTCGAGTGCGCCTTCTTCGGCATCTTCGACGGACACGGCGGCGGCGAGGCCGCCGTCTTCGCCAAGGAACACCTCATGGACATCATCATCAAGCAGAAGAACTTCTGGAGCGACAAGGACGAGGACGTCCTCCGCGCGATACGAGACGGATACGTCAACACTCACTACGCGATGTGGCGAGAACTAGGTGGGAAAACTTCACTTTCTTCTTGTTTTTGTTTCTGTTTTGGTCGGCTTTGAGGTTAGAAAGCGAGGGGCTGAGGTTCCTTTCACTTGGGACGATTTTTGGGAGGCTTCGAGTTGTGACTTTGAGTTTCCGATTAGTATTCGCATTTTTTTTCAATGTTTTCAGTGAGCAAATTGATGTTGGTGTTTTGCGGGTTTTGTTTTTACATTTTTTCCGGGATCCCTGAAATGAAGGTCATTCCGAAATATTGGATGTAATAAGACTATTCTTTGAAAATATGTACATTATTTTTAACAGCAGATTTTTTGACTTCCAATTTATCGATTTTTTCGTCAAAAACCTGTTTTTGAAACAGATTATGAAATCGTGTTTATTTTTTCATTCGATATCCCAATTTTTTTTTTGTTGACATACAATAGCATTATTTTTCCTTTATTTACGTCAATCCTTATTCCTCGTTACTTTCGAAATGGTGACAGAGAGACCGTTTTTTGCCTCTGATTCAATAATTCAGCGAAACGTTCGACTTTCTGGAACGTTCCATGGAAAATCGCGGATGTTTTGGGTTCCCTTTCATCAGGTTTTTTTCCCCGAAATTAGGGGGCATTTAGCGATATTGTTTTCCGCGCACGCCGCTTCCAATGATTCCCCTCCCCTTCCCCTCCCAGCACCTGTCGTCTCCCGCGCATTACAAATTCAAAGCGCGCCATTTGAATCTAGGTTATGTAACTCGAACGTCTAACCTCTGTGCGCAAGTGCAGAGATTGCGGTATTGTTTTTATTTTTGTTTTGATTGTCAGAGGGATGGAGGGGAGGGGCTATTCCCCTCCCCTGGTAAGTAGGACATTGTTATGCAAACAAATGAAATATGTTATCTGAGGAAAATTCGGTGGAAATGTGAAGGGTATGAAATTATTAATTTGATTATTATTTTTTTATGAAATACAATTTTTTATTAATTAATTTTAGGTTAATTTTCTTTAATTAATTATATTGCAAATTGAAATTGTTAATAATGAAATTAGATGAAATTGACAAAAGTTATATTATTTATGGTTTTTAAACAAATCTTCCCAGTGAAATTCTTTCATCATTCATTCATTTAAATTGTCATTTGCATACCTTTGACCTTTCACATCTTTTTCATAACCGGATTTTGTTCGATACTCTTTGCACGAATGAATCAATCAATTAATTAAATTAAAATTAATTTCCAGATAAATGGCCAAGAACAGCCTCAGGCTTCAAGTCAACTGCTGGCACAACTGCGAGTGTCGCATTTATCAGAAAGGGCAAGATTTACATTGGCCATGTGGGTGACTCTGGGATCATCTTGGGGTACGAGGAAAAAGGATTTGATCAGTGGTGGGCCAAGCCTCTGACTCGAGACCACAAACCCGAGAGTGATCCAGAAATGACCCGGATACAGGAGTCAGGTGGCAAAGTGGTAACTAAGTCTGGGGTTCCACGAGTTGTTTGGAACAGGCCACGAATTGGCCACAAAGGTCCAGTTCGTAGATCAACTCTTATTGATGAGATTCCCTTTCTGGCTGTTGCCAGGTCCTTAGGTATAATTCAGATATTTAAATAATCAGATTTTTTTAAATCAGATATTATAACAAGAAAATATTGCATTCATTTTAAATTTGTGTTTGTTTTAGGCGACCTCTGGAGCTATAATTCCGAATTAGACACATTCGTAGTTTCGCCTGAACCGGATGTTAAAGTAGTGACTATTGATGTTTCTACGCACAGATGTCTAATTTTTGGAACCGATGGCCTGTGGAATATGTTGAGCCCTCAGTCAGCGGTATCTATTGTACAGGCAGCGGAAAGGCACAATGAGAAGCACTTAATAGCCTCACAGCAAGCTGGAAATGGGGTATAATGTTCATCTATCTATTTGTTATAACAACTTTCAGAAATATATTGATTTTTTTACTGAAACAAAAAAAAACAAATTTTATTTTAAATGATTAATAAAAACACATAAAATAAAATAAATAAATCAGACCGTGTGCAAAAGGACACTCTCAACTCATTCAAGAACAGCCTCGATAGTTATGAGTGATATTAATAATGAACATCTATAGTTAGTTTTGTATACTTCCATGAGAAATTGTATTGTAAATGAAATTGATATATGTCACTATGAAACATTGTACAGATATGAGAATAACAGTTTGTTGATGCTATCATTATTAAATAATTTTTTTTTAATTCATTAATTATTTAAATACACACAAAAAAGGCAAATTTGATGATATAGTAAAATTAATTTTACAGCAGTCAGATACTCAAATGTGGATTAATCCGTCTAAGAGTTTGGTGGACAGAGCTTTGTACAAGTGGTCAATGACCAGACTCAGAGCCGACAACACCAGTGTGGTAACCCTCATGCTGGATCCACCAACGCCATCTCGTGGCGAAGTAAGTTTCCGAATATCTCCTACCGATGTACGTACCGTTTACACCCCAAGTGTTTACATTTTCCATATCTTATATCTCTTGACAATTCAGATTTGTACCGCTGGACTCATTACGTTCAAATTTCAATATAAGAGCTTTTTCGGACAACCAAGTTTTACGAAAACAGCCTGACCAATCAGGGCTTTTTTGGCCGCACTGCAAGTACTTTAAACATAAGCCAAAACAGCGTGACCATTTCGGCAAAGCCATTTACTTCTTTTTTATTGTACAGTGATTTACCAGAGTTAAAGTTATGGAGATAGTGTCTTTTTGGTTTGGATCATTGGGATATTTTAGTTTTAAAATCTGATAGTTAATAAAGATCTGTGAGTGGGTTTGTTTTATTGCAATAACTTTTTAGTTGACTGAAAATCTGCTTCCTGAAGTTGTTCAAATCAATAGAATTGTTTTATACTTCATGTTCAATTAAGACGATAATACATAAAAATTAATCACTGCATTCTTCAAGAGTGTAATTATTTTAATCATGTAAATTAAAAAGTCAGATTTACATAATTTTGATCTAAACATTATGTAAATACGATATAATTGATTTACACAAAACTTAAAGATAAAGGTAATTCAGTCATAATATAAACATTTATTTTTACTGTAAAATTTATTTGTTATACGATTTATTCATTTGTTATTTACAATTATACTTAAAAACACTTCAAGCACGAAAACGGTTTATATAAATTGTTTATAACATAGCTCAGGTATCCGGTTATTTTACGTAAATTTCTTACAAAAACTGTAGCTATTAGGAATTTGAAATGGAAAGTCTCCCAATGATTTTCTCAAAAGATCTACTAAACTTCAATGAATAATATCTTCTAAATTAACATATGTGTATTTAAATTTTGTTTAAAGTTGATTTAATACTTCTGATAAGAACAATCAATTGTCTCACTGTAGCAGAATGTTCTGAGATATGTAATTATCTTTTTTACAACAGCTTTTCCCTTTGATAAAAAACAAATTTTTCTTTAAAAAATTTGTTTTTTCAACAATTTTTTTTAAAAGCACAATCACCAGAAACATTTTTGAAAATATAGTATAAAAAACTGATTTGTTTATGAGTTACATTTTCCCCTAATTATGGAAATAATGATCCAGTTGCCAGTTTAATCTATTCAAAATCTGAATCAGCATCACAGAATAGCAAAAAATAAACACAGATTCCCAAACATAATAAATTATACTTGGAAGAATTCATGCATTGATAAATGTATAAGAACAGTTAATTAAATTAATGAAAAAGGCTAACTCCATGACTTTAGCATTAACATATCACCTTAACTCCAGGGTTGGCATGATTTTAGTCATGCGATTTAAATCATTTAAATCATAGTTTAATTCAAATAATTTTTTATTTTAATTGATGATTACAAATTTAAGTCATTAATTAATATAAAAAAAATTTGTGTAATCATGAAAATCAGCAATGATTTAAATGTTAAATTATCACTAATTTTCATAATTTATTTTAAATGTTATGCTATAGTTTTACATGATAATGGCATTTTTCGACAAGTTCATATGATTTTTATTTATTCAATTAAATCACTTTTCATTAATTTTATTATATTAGTTCATTTATTTTCCGAGATGATGTTAACATAAATTCACAAATTTTATAAAATTTGAGAATTTTATCAAAATATTACAAAGTTAATCATATGGTGTAAACTTTATTCTAACATTAAAGTAGACGTGTTTCAATAAGAACACCAACCAAAAACTTTTTAACTAAAACAAAAAATTTTGATTAAAATAAAGATTAATTTTATTTTAATCGATTAAATCAATTAATTTCATGTTTTTTTTTTCAAAGAAATCATGATTTTCACCAACCCTGCTTAACTCCAACACTCATTGGATCAGTCCAAAGCCTCTCAATCTGTTCTCACTCTATCCTCCAACAATCACTCTCAACAACGTTTCCCTTCCAGGCCCTCGTGTGTCAGAAAAAGGAGGTCTCGAGTGCGACCAAGATGCCACCCCCGGAAAAGGTCTCCGTTGACAGCACCGCCCCCCTGGAGCCCATCCCCGTCCCCCGGGTCGTGGTCACCCCAAAAGAGCCCGACTCGTCCATCTCCTCGACCCCTGACACCAGCGAGCCGGAGCCAGCGCCCTCTGCGGACCTCGACGAAAGCACGCAGTGCTGCGAGAGCATCCAGGTCGCCGAGGTCTCCTCGAGCGAGGACCAGGAGCCCCTCCCGACCAACTTAACTCCCGAAACCGATCCGGAACCGTCTCAGGACCCCGAACCGTCTCACAGCTCGGTCGCCTGTGGCGCCACCAACCCACTCATCGCCGAGAACAAGGCGTCGCGGCTGCGTCGCTCCGCTGTGACCAAGGAGACGGTGAACGGCGTGAAGCGCAAGCGCGACGACAAGCGCGCCATCTTCGCGATGATGAAGCGCGACGTAGATGGCGCCACGGTGACGAAGCGCGCGAAACGCGTCACCTCCAAGTCGCATGAGAACCTGGCGCAGCCGGACGGGGGGGCGTTCGGGGGGGCGCGGCTCCGGAGGGAGACGCGATCGCTGCCGGGGAACGCGGGGCGCAACGGGGATTCGGAGGAGGCAAGGTTGGCGGTCAACGGCAAGGAGGTCGAGTCGTTCTTCAAGCGGAGGACGAGGTCGGAGGTGCAGACGGAGGCGGCGGACGAAAACGACCCCACCAATCAGAAGCTACAGGAACCCTGCAAGAGACTCAAGTGGCCTGCTGCGGACTCGGGTACGGAAACGAGATGACCGACTTCTAATCTGATATTGGGGTTTTGTAAAGATACTGGAATCTCACTTAATCTCCCGTTCTGGGACCGGAAATCCCATTTAATCTCTCAGACGTGAAAAATGATTCTTACTGGATGGGTCCACAGATAGTTTCTTGTTTTGATTGGTCGAGATAATTTTTGGTTTTACCGAAATAGAAGATTAAGTAAGATGAGAGATTAAGTGAGATTCAATTGTAATTCGAGTTAAAGAATTGTCCCTATTTTCCACCCCATTGAACAAAAGAAGAACTGTTTGAGTGTTTTTAATATAAAACCCTCAAATAGATGACGGTCACTGATTAGGACATTTCGTCTTCCTAAGTCATCAATAATAGGGAGTTTATTGACAATAAAGACAATAATGTGCATTATATGAGTGTGATAATGTGGGTTGTTATGAGGAACTGATAGGTGGAGTATATTTCTTTAGATATTACAGTTAGGAGATGGAAATATTATGCATTTAAAATGTGTATATCTCACAAATGAGCTATGCTTATGTACGTTTTAGTACTTGAGAAATATGGGAAATAATAGCACATGATACATTTTATGTTTTTCATTACAAACGTAGGTTTCTGATTTAACTGTGAATAGATGTTTACATTATAACATGAAATTGTAAGAAAATTGACAACACTGACATTTTTTTCTTAATGAATATAAACATTTGTTTTCATATTATTTATCTTTATTTGTTTTTATTTTATCCCACAAAATCCCATCTTACAATTTTTTTTACACTTTACCTACTTATTACATATATATTTTCAATGTTGTACTTTTAATTTTTTTCTGAAAAACCAATTTATATTGCAACATTTAACGTTGACTTTCAGAAATAATCAGTACTGTCTAAATATAAATATCACAATAATAAGCAATATTTTTACATACTGAGCAGTAACAATGGAATATAAAAATTTTTTTATGAAAAAGTTACATTTTATGACATAATTTAAAGTTATATTTTATGCGTTTATAAGAATTCAAAACGAAAAACCATTTACTGATTATTAAAGCTCATTCCATATTCATCTTGAATTTGAATAAATTTGATTTTTCTTTGTCATTCACTTCAGTGTACAGTAACAATTATAATTGGATATTTATTATTTTCCATTATTTTTATATGTTTTATTATAATTATAAATATCATACAATTTATTATATTTCACCGTATTTTGAGAAAACTAATGTCGGTAATCAAGCTTTCAATATGACCTTAAGTCAGACTGAATTTAACTCAACCTAATTTAAAATGGACTACTACTTTTGTTCATCATTCACTTTATCCCTTCAGAACACGCATCATGAGAATATTTTTTGCTGGTTTTACTATGTTTTTGCACTATTTTCTGGAAATGAAAAGAAATTGATTGAGGAACATAAATAAAAGATTAAATAACAATTCAATAACTTGATTTCGAGTTGATAGATGATTCCGGCAGTGACCAAGGCGAGTAAGCCACTGCCCAGACAGAACATAGATGTTCCAATGTTCTGTTTTTTTTATTGTTCTGTTGAAATATTGCTTAAAGAAGGTTAAATGAACGTTTTGTGAACGTTGTGGTTTTCTAAAAATGTCACCTATTGAAGGTTGATTTAACCTTCAATGGGTGACATTTCAACACTCAGCCCACATATGTTCAGGTCTACTGCTCTGATCCTCTTGATTTTTAGTGTCCAATAATTGTAATAAGATTTTCGAAAAAGGTGCAAGTCTATATTCTGCACAGAAAAAAAGACGTTGTGGTTTTATGGCGCGTTATGTGAGTGACGTAAAATTATAAACAACGAATCCAGATGCACAGAACTAATCTCAAGTATGCAAAGGCAAATACTTAGCTAACACCTACAGAATCAGAATTGCACACGCTTTTCAATGTCACATTTCTATTAATGGTAGATATGAAAAAGGCAACAAATAATAAAATTTGGAAACACCAAATTTGGCAAAAGTATACTCATAATCGTTAATGGAGTCGAATGAACAGTGAAAAGTAAATCTATTTTATATTTTGCGAGCATTAGGACCATTACAAGCGTCCTCGGAAGCGTTTGACTAGGAAAAACTGAGTGTTGAATTAAAATTTCATTCCCGCAGAGGGACTTGTAAATATTAACCAATTTCGTTGATATTTTGCGTTAATTAATAACTCGAAGGACAGTTTTAGTTTATATGGTGAGACCCTGAAAAAAATTAAATGCAGAGTTTTTCGGCCCATCCTGTTGTATATATTTGTATTATTTGGGCGATTTCCTATTCAGATGAATAAATAAATAAATACATCCTCAGGTGCAGAAGTTGGCACCGCGACGAAGGTCGGGCCGGATCGTAAGCTGTCCTCGCCCACGTCGTTCCAGCGGCGCAACCTCGAAAAGAAGGTGTCCCCCGCTAAAGGCGTGCGGCGCGCCTCCCTCAACGAGTCGAACCGGCTGCTCCGGCTGAACGTGAACCACGATGCCTCGCGGCAGAACCGAGTCGCGCAGCAGCGCGTCGCCCCGGGCCACCGGGCCGTCCTCAGCTACGACGGCTACGACGCGCAGCGCTGGCTGCGTTCCGACACGATAGCCGCGACCTCTATGAAGACGCTGCGCTCGCGCAACGTCGACAGTTCCGGGCACACGATACCTGCGCAGATCGCCTCGCGCTACGACTGCATCAAGCACAACCGCGCGTCGCTGCCGGCGCGGCTGCGCGGCGCCACGCTCGCCACGCCACCTGCCGGTAAATCGGCAGGCTGCGCGAGTCAGCCCGCCGCCACGGCCACCGTCAAGTCTAAGCTGATGAATGGTTTGCCGCCGAGCGGCGGCGCCACCAGCAGTCCGAGCGTCGCGAGCGCCCCCATGATCAAGCGCACGAGGTCGCGATTCAAGCGCCTCGGCAAGTGAGAACGTGATGCTGGTGCCACCCTGTAGGGAATGAAGCACTGGCGGTGGATTGCTTCCCGTTTCGATTGACGTTTTTGGGAGTGTTGCGTAAAGGTTTCGAAATGGTACTGATGGGGGATTGGAAAAGTGGGCAAAGTACTTTTGAGAAAGTACGATTTGGGCTTCTGATTTTTGGAAATTACTTTTAAGATAGTACTACATGAAAGTGCTTTTGGGAAAGTGCTAGTATGAAAGTATTTTTTGGAAAAGTGCTTTTGGAAAGTGTTTTTATAAAAGCACTTTTTGGAAATGTACTATTATGAAAGTGCTTTCGGAAAAGTGCTATTATGAAAGTGCTTTTGGGAAAGTGCTTTTATGAAAGTTCTTTTGAGAACGCTGTTCAGAAAAGATTTTTCAAAAAATTTGGAATAGTACTTTTTACTTAAATACGTAACAAATTTTGGACTAAGTGTTGTCATTCTGCCTCATTGAAATGACTTTTACAATTGAAACAAACAAAAATACCGTCACAACCTCTAATCTTACCATATTGTAAGAAGTTGGAAGATAAAACTTAATGTTACCGGTTTTAGTACTTAAAAAAACGGTTTGGATAATTGGCATTTTTTTTTAATTTTGCTTTTAGTTTATTTTATATAACTGATAACAATAAATTTTTGTTTCAATCGTAAAGATCATAGACAAAACGACAACACTAAACATTGTTTCATATTTAAGTAAAAATCTTACGGATTGCGGAAAAATCTAAGAATCTTCAGTTATCGAGTAAGTGTACAACCAGTTTAAAGTGAGGTGTATTTCGATTTTTGGAAACTTTAATCTGGTTGCTTCTCACGGTTTCAATCGAGTGCCCCTTTTGCTTTACCGACGAAAACGGAATTGTAAACAGTCAAGCAGTCGCGTCGGTCAAATCGAAGTCGCCGATTTCTAATCTGTAAATAACGAATGTTGATCGTTGTTAACTGACATGATTTGTAAAAAAAGAGGACAAAGTTTCAGCAAACAAAAAGACTGTCGTTTTTTGGAATTCGATGGTACTTACTGCGCCGCCGCGATGCGGCGCTTGCGAACTTTAGCATTCCAGCGTACGTTGTGTCGGCGACGCGAGGTGCTGCCACCTACGCGCAAAGATAAAGAGATGAAAGTAGCGTTATCTTATTGAACTCATAAGAGGTACCTTGTAAACTCTTCTGCTCTAGGAGTTCGGACGGACATGAAAAATCGAGGAAGCAAGACAAATTAGGGGGGGAGGGGGCTAAAATCGAGTGAAGCGAGAGATTTCGCGAACTTCCAAGCTAATTGTAAGTCAACGCAACACAGTAGTACATTTAACAGATAAGACAAAAGGTACGGAAAGCAGAAAAAAGTTATATATAAAGTAAATATAAAGTGAATATAAATATAAAGTATATTATATATAAGACGTCTCTTGTTGAGAAATGAGAATGGAAGCGAACAAAGTGTGATGTCTTTAATCTGTATTATATTTTAATAAAATAAAATGATTTGAGATACATCGTTATTTGTCGTGGGTTCCGGTTTCTATGATTTCATTGCAGTTTATTGTTTTTCAACGGTGTACCAGTCCGAGTTTTGTCTGACGACACAACATGCCGAAATTCTTGACTGCCTCGAAGAGTCGTGGCTTTGTATTGTATCGCACGATACTTCGCAGGAACGCTTCCTTGTCCTCGTTCGACACCCCGGGACCAGCGGGATTGTAGATGGCGTTGCGAATCCATTGACCTGCCGCCTGCGGCATTTTCTTGTTAAGCGCATTCAAGATCTCGGCGTGCGGTTGCAGATTGTTCAGAATTATTTTTTCCACTGGAACCGTTCAAAATCTTAATATTATTTTTATTTCAAGCATATTCAAAGATCGGGGCCTGACAAAGTTTTTTTTTTAATTTGATATATCAGTTAAGTTGCATACTTGTAATTTACTCAGATCCTTTTAACTGAGAGGGATTTACCTTTATCGGTTTAAAAAAATCGATTTTTATTTTTGTTTCGGAAGATTGGAAACTCAAGATTCATTTGCCAACGCGGCAAAACAAAATACGAAAATGGTAGAAGTTATAACATCTTATGTCGACTGCATGTAAGTACAGAAAAAATCAATTACATACGTATAAGTTGACCAAAAACTTTAGGCACATTTTTCTCTAAATCATGTGTTTAAAATCGGTAACAAGGATATCTTAGAGACTAATAAAGCGATTTCTTTCAAATTGTGCACACATAATCTTCACACCATTACAGAGTTTTACACTCATTTGTTTAACAAAATATGAGTTTTTTTTTTATATTTGTTAATGGCAGTTGAAGAAAGGAATTTTTATAAAAAAAAAACGTATTTTTTTCTAAAAGCTGCCATTTTGTTCAGAATTAATATTTTTGGCAAAAGCTGGGCCAAAAGCCAGAAAATAGTCTAAAGTCTATTATTTCGTGCCCAAAAAACTGGGGATTATTTTCTGTTATAGTTTCGCAGAAAAAAAATCATGAATGTAGTCGATTTTTTAGGCCGAGAAAGGTATATCCTCCCTTAAATGGAATTTTGTGTAACTGCAAAGTAATTGGCGAAAAAAGGAAATTATGGTGAAAATTGGTATAATTCTGGTGGTGTCAGATTCCAATCCCATAAAGCCGATTTATGAGGTTAAGCATTGAAGTTACCTATACACAGTATAATTGTAGACACTAATTCCTGGCCCAGAACATCTGGTATCACGTAATCGTGAAGTATAACGTTACTTAAAAAGTATGCTGCTGCCTGATTAACATTAGTTTCCGGCAGACTCAGACACATAATCGCTGAAAAATGAGTAAAAAACGTTTACTTTAATTTTAATTCTCCAGACAAAAAAAATTGTGTTAACTTTTATTTTAACTTTAATTTCCCAAACTCCTATCGGTACAATTCATTACCTAATTGTAACATTTGCGTCATCTGTCCCGGCATTCTGCTCAAGAACTCTGGGCATTTTTTGTTGCTCTGCCCCAGCATGTTGAAGAATCCGTGCAAAATATCGCACAACTCAGATAGATTGCCTCCAGATGCGACGCACACGTTGGCGCCACCTAGCGTGAGCGCGCACATCTCCGTGAAAGCGCCCTCTATGACGACGTTCTTCGTGCGAGAGTACACGTTCAGCAGAGTGGTCATCACTTGGAACGCCTTCGGCAGAGGGCGCTTTTTGTATGCCTCTTGCAGGATCTCCGTGAGGCACTCGGCTTCCGGCTCGTTCGAGGAGACGCTTATAGCGCATTGGTACAAGCTCTCCATCATCGCTTCCACTATCACCGTGTTCTCCATGAGGATCGGGTTGCAGATGGATTGCCGGAAGACAGGCATAACGACGGCGAAAACCGTCTTTATTATTGGCGCCGAGAGTCGGGACACGAACATCCCAACCATCCGAAATTGGTTCTTTATACAGAGCTCTAACTGCGGCGTTTCCTGCACAGAGTAACGAATTTTGTTTTAGGACACTAAGTTTTCTGGTTTGGTTATCTGCTTTAATTTTTGCCTTTGAAATTGAACTTGAACCCCCGAATTCTTTAATCACCTCGATCGTCTGCTTAAGCCTCAGAATGCAGAATCCGAGGATGAGTTCCAGATAGTGCAGCTGGAGATTACGGTCCTCCATCTGGCCAATCAGGAGGCCTGCGGTGAACATCAACCGAAAGCCTTCGGCCTTGTCGCTGGACATATTCAGCACGCGGAGGCTGCGGTTGATTATGTCCAGGATGGACGGTGCCATCGGCGCCATTTCCGGCCCACATTCCCGCACTATGTCCGCAAGAGCCATGCTTGCGGACGGTGAGGTAATAGGGGACTTGGTGAGCGCCGTTCCCAGGAGACTAAGGCACCGTTCCATCCAGGGATCTGCATGTACCCCTACCCAGTCTGAGAGAGACGCGATTGCGGAACAGGCTGATGATAATACCTGCAGGCAAACGAGTTTCATTAATTCATTTTTTTATTTTATTTTAATAATATGTTTATTATAATGTATGTTCTATCATAGCTTATCCATGAATATTGAATAAACTATAAGTTAGCTTGAATAATCATCTGATAGTTTATTGGGTGTTAAATTGTAGCATCCTAGAATTATGGACAGTGTCAATTATGAACCAATAGGGCATCACATTAGGTTGAAACCCTGAATTCTTTCTTTCCTATTAATTTCTATCAAAAAATGTTTGCAAGAATTTTGCAATTTTTGTTCCAATCCATACTTGATCAGGATAGTTCTCATAATTGATTTTGGTGAGAATCAGATCCAAAATGGCTTCGAGGTAGTTGACTTCAATGGACCGCGCACAACCGGATACGCTAGTGAACGCAAAAATAGAGCTCTCGACGTAGACCCAGTGATTTGGGTCTTGCGCGGGTGCGCTCAGTCGCTGTCCCAGCAGCAACAGGAAGTCGCTGCCCAGCACGCGGTGACAATACACGTAGCTGTCGGCGATATCCTGCCGGTAACAGCGGAACAGTTCTCGCGCATCCGCGTTGCCAGCGTCTTCCGGTCGCAGGGGAAGTTCCGACTTTCGGAGGAGGATCATCGAGAGCCGGCCGTAGATCGGCGTTAAGGCTAGAAGTGCTTGGGCATCTTGAGGCTTATCTAGACTGTCGACGTCATCTTGCAGATTATACCAGAAGCCGAACGGAAGCAGACTGTACCTGAAAACGAAGTGGAGAAAGATGTTCGTGAAAGATGTTTGTGAAAAATAATTCTTTGAATATCTTAACTGAGGGATGATTGGAAAAATACCTCTCATCTGTGGGGTAACGACCCTTCTCATCGGTGCACATCAACAAATACTCAATGATTTCCTCTACGATAGCTTTTTCTTCAGCCTTAGTTTCGACTAGAGCCAACAACATCGTTCGACTGTGGGATTCGGCAAACGTCGTTAACAACTCGTAATAGTATCTTCGGTTCTGTTCGTTCACCAAAGACAATAGAGCTTTTGCCCATTTCCACAAACTTGTTGGCTGGCGACTCAGTTCCCGATTCGTCACAATCGTCGTGAGACATTCCTGAGCCAGGTCAAATCCTTTCCTATTTTCGTCATCTTCTTGTCTGCAAATTATTTCTTTGACATAAGATTTATAATTTTAACAAAAAGGTGAAGGTATCATTTGTAATTTCAACATAACTAAAAACTAATTCATTATCTTCTGATTACAAAAAAATATTAGGTTTCCCGATCATTACTTGCTGTGTAGGTATCTGCCACAGGACTGCAGCAAATGTGGGTAAATTTGTTCAGTAACTTCCACTGGAAATTGACTAACGTTCAGCCAGAGAGACATACACTCGAGTCCCAAAATGTATAGTGAATTGCTTCTCTCGTCTTTCACCGGGCCATTGCAGCTCGTGAAAACTTGGATCAAAAGCCATAGAACTTTTGTCCAACTATTTACAAGACTAACGCGCAGTTTTGTTTTCGCAGGACCTAACTTCCTTTCCAGCTGAAACATGAACAAATATATACTATTATTTGTTAAAACAAAGAGGAACAGCTATTGTTAATCAAAGAAGGACAGTTACCTCAGCTGTAATGTGAATGAGCGTTTTCAAGAGGTATTGCAGAGTGACCGGGTCGTTGTAGGGAAAAATTTGTACAAGGTCATCGATGAAACAAGTGTTCGAGTCGACTTTCTCTACTGAATTCAAATGTGCTAATAATGCTGATACCTGAAAATCAATCAATTATAAATTTGTAAATGTTAATTTAATTAATTTGCTACTGAACATATTTCATGAATATTTGGTTTTGATAATATTATCATTCTCACCGACTGACAAAGACTGCTCAGAATAGCTTTGTGTAAATTCGGCTGCTTCACTGTACAAATCAGCTGATTTCGAACATACTCCTGTTCTGATTCTGGTAAACTCAGCCATTGCTTAGAAATTTTGGCATATAATGTATTAGCAGCAAAAAATTGTACTTCAACTGACTGAAAGAAATATTTTTTTTAACTAATTTATATGATTATACAAAGGAGATTTATATTACTAGATGTATTTTGGAAAAATTATATACTTTGGCAGGATCTAGTAGCTGCCAAACATACTGCCAGGCTTCGTTTGAATTTTGAAATTGCAGCAGCCACTGATGAGCATCATTATGTCCAGTCGAATAAAATCTTTGTATTGCATTTTCTATGACTGCGGGATCATCCATCTAAAATAATATCAATTTAATGACAAAGTATCTAAAATGATAAAAAATTAATATAAAAACCATCAACCATTTACAATCTGATAAAATGAATAATCTATTTTGACACTCTGCCCATCATTCCACTAAACTGACCAAAAACGTCAGACTTTGATATTCGTTTTCTAAACCAGTAAATCATCTTCATATTCCAACATTCCAACAGTTGTTTACTCGCTTATTCAAAAATCAAAATTTGTAGAACTCTAACGTTATGTCATTTTCTACTATTTCTTTTCATAACCCCGAATAACCTCAAAATCTGAAAAACCCCGAGCGTGGAGTTCTCCTCCGATTTCTCACCCCGCCTCCCTACACCCCCGTAAAACATACCTCGAACCCGCCACGCTTCACGTTATTCCTCGGCGAAGCGGCCCGTCATCGGGGAATTTCGCCCGGATGTCCGCAGGGAGTGCGAAACCGACGTACGTAAACACAAAAAACGCGCTAGTGACATGTCCGCGCGTGCATAACCTCACTTTTCTCTACGCGAATGTTTGCGAAAAAAGGCATATCCTCGACACCTGCGTCGTCGGATAATTCGGCGTTGCCATTTCTGCGAGCCTTACGGCTAACTTTACCATAGAAAATGTGTCAAGTTGTGATAAAATTTTGGCAACATTATTCGTCGGTGACAAATCTAGGGACCTGAAACGTCAAACGGACAGGCGCGTGAACCTAACCTAAAAACGGACAACAAAACAGAGGGGATGCGCGCGCGAGTCAGGACGAACGGGCCCTGATACGCGGCCGTCGACTTAACCTTAATGCTCGAAAAGTCCAGCCGACGCACCCCAGCGTTTCGACGATGATTCGCTTACCAGGAACTACGTCACTTCGCTGATTTGGCTAGGCGAAACGAGTTTTTTGTGTCAATGGTGCGATCTGGATGTCTGGTGGAAAAGGTTGGTTTTGGGCTATTTTGGGGTAAGGGAAAAGTTCCCGGAAAACAAAGTTTCCGGAATGTCAACTAATTCTGCATCGTAAAATTCCGTCTAATTTTAATACTTCAAATAAGATGGGTATCAAGAATCAGTTAACTGTCAGTCAGATTCTCCATTTAAAAAGTTCGCATCGGAATTTAGTAATAGAATTCCGAGTCTGTGTTGTTGACACTGGATTCTGATTCGGATTTGTCAACTGGAAAATCGATGACGTTTCTGGATAATAATAGTGCATTATTGATGAAATTCAAAAAATATTTTGAAATACTTAATTGGCATTCATTCGACTGCTTTGGCATTCAAAGTAAATTATTTGAAATCCAGACGTATAAAAATGAATGCAAAAATATTTAATTCATAAAATTCTAAGAATCTAACTGTGTTATTTTTTTTATTTTTCTAAAATGTTAATTTCACACTAATAATTAATATAAAAATAATGTTTGTTTTAGGCTTCTCTTTGCTGGAATGTATACTAGCCACACAGTAAACATATGACAACCTAACAAGGTTGAGGACATGAGATTGTTAAGAGATCAGACTCAAATCAGCACTTGACGCAGCTGTTTGTGATGGATATGCATGGGAGTTATATGAAGCTGTCGATGGACTGCGAGGATTTATCCATGATCCAGGAGAACAACTTGAAGCATTACACGGAGATTGGGTTTAAAAAAAGGGAGGAGGAATTGGTGCTGACAAGTGACACTAAGGGTGGTCTGCGGAACCCAAGGGCTCTCCTGTTTTTGATACTCTGGTACATTTTCAGCGGGTGTACGCTTTTCCTGAATAAATACATCCTGAGTTACATGGGAGGAGATCCCACGGTTTTAGGTGAGAAGAGAACACATTTCTTCTGATTGTAAAAGTTGTGTAATATTTTTTACGTCACTCAGGGAGGGAAATGCCACTTTTCTCCCTTGGGATATTTCGAAAAGTGGCTTTCTTCCCTCCCTCGTGACGTAAAATATGGTTTGCACCACGGGAGATGAACGGAAATCCGT
>JABFPB010003375.1:0-17265 GCA_022817645.1 Ceratoteleas bidentatus
TTATATAAAATGTATACAATGCTGGCTATCAGGATGGTAATATCTTGAACCAAGCGATTTTCACGTAACATTACAGTGTTCCCCTAAGTCGTTAATTTCTAATTTCTGTAATTTAAATTTCTGTACGTGTACTAAATATCCCATCCTTTTCCCAACCAGGAACGCTACATGGACGCGTCGTCGCTCGCGCTCTGGCTCGCGAACGGCTCCGAGCTGCTGCACATGCTCAAGAGCGACCGGCACGTCGGCGCGTTCTCCACCCGCGCGCAGGACATCCTCGCGGACGCGGTGCACGCGGCGTTCGGCTCGCTCGTGCGCTGCGTCTCGCTCGAGCTCACGCCCGCCATGTCCCAGTTCATGGCGGACTCGGACGAGCCCGCGAAGGAGGCCGGCGTGCTCCAGATCTTCCACAACACGATGGCGCTGCTGCGCCGCTGCCGCGTCAACGCCGCGCTCACCATCCAGCTGTTCAGCCACCTGTTCCACGCGATCAACGCCACGGCGTTCAACGCGCTCGTCTCCAACGGCAGCCTGTGCGCGCGCTGGTTCGGCCGCAGGCTGAAGGCAAGGCTCAACGCCCTGGAGACCTGGGCCGAGCGGCAGGGCCTGGAGTTCGCGAGCCAGTGCCACCTGGCGACCATCATGCAGGCGACGCACATGCTCCAGGCGCCCAAGTACAACGCGGAGGAGCTCGCGAGCCTCAGCTCCACGTGCTCCAAGCTCAACTCGCTGCAGGTCCGCGCGCTGCTGCAGAAGTACCAGCCGGCGGCGGACGAGCCCAGACTCCCGGCGGAACTCATCGAGAACGTTGTGAGGGTAAGGAGGATGGGGATTTTGGGCAAAGTATTTGGAGAAGATTGAACGAAATTCGTGGATTTTGGTGAAAATCGATAAAAAGGATACGAATAGGGTTGGAAATGATAAAAGAATGTTGTGGTAAATCGGCATTTCAAAGCCGAAACGATTTGGAAGTCATGGAGAATGATTGAAAGAAACCGTTTTTTTGGAAGAAGGATTTCCCCAAATTTGGTTGACTTTCACAGTGATGTTCCGGAGAAAATAATGGTAGACGTTGCTTATTTTGCTATGAAATACATTGGAAAATATCGAAACTTATCTTGTTGTCACAACAAGATTCATACTGTCACAGAAGGATTCGGTGAGAGAATGAATTCTGGTCACAAGGAGCGTCATGTTCTAACAGAATGAATCTGTGTGTGATAATATGACATTTTTAAGAGTGTTCTATGGAAGTGAATCAACATTTAACAAGTTAACTGTCATTATTTTTTAAACTAGTTTTAACTCATTGGAATTTCGGTAGATTTTTTTATTTTTTATTTTTTATTTTATTTTTAAGACTTAATGTTCTATGCTGTACATTTTCGAAAATAAAAATGTAATTAACAAACAGTAAATTACAAAAAAAAGAAGCCTAGCTATTGAACCTTCTTGATTCGGTTAGTGAAACCAACCTTTTTAACTGTAAACTGTACATAAACTACGAACACATAAATCTGAATTTCTTCAATAACTAATAAAGTAAAAAAGTGTTAGTGTTTAGACACCTGATTTAATCGAATAGAAAGAGAGTAGAAAAATGTTTGCAGTGTAAATATGAGAGGCAAACTAGTGGGTTAGTCAAGTGGTAAAACGTTAAGAATGTATTTAGGGGCGGTGGGTTGAACTCTGCTGCCGCTAAGGAACGAAGTAATGTTTAAAAAAATAATTAACAAGACGGAAACTCCAACTCTAAACTTCAAGAATTACAAAGTCGAGTCACGACTTCGCAATTTGTAACACAAACAATTGTCAAAACGAATCTTGCAAAGTCTGCTAAGTCTAATGTTTATGCCATTTCCCCGTTTATACTAACGAATAAGACCTCGTCTAATGAAGTTTTCAATTCGGGATATTTTAACTAACTTTTTTACTGCTAAGACAAACATTGATAATTTTATTTTATCAACTTATTTACATGACAATTTTTTAATTGATTAGAGGCAGGTATTATTGAATACTGAGAACGCCAGTCTTTTAATATATCGTCTATGTCAACTCGAATTGGTCCAGTAATTACACTAATGTCTGTCACTATTACCCATTTTTTACCCGTGATATTAGTAAATTAAACTGACGTGATTTGTGTCGGCGCGTCCTCGTTACGTAAAATAATGATTATGAACAGCTTTTGTACTTATAATGAGAACAAAGGTCAAATTGTTAATGTAGTCTAAGCCTCTACGTATTATAGTTTCACACAAAAGAACTTCGCAAGATGAAAACTTGGTAGAAAGTGAAATTCAGTCAGTATAAATAATTATCGAAGAATGCATTATGAATATTTTAACATAAAAATTCAAATCCGTGGCACAGAATTCACCTTTGAATAAACCCCTAACAAAAAGGCAATAATTAAACATCACTTCCTTTTTTGTCCCGTCAACCGTACAATATTAATATTAGAACAGAAACCGCGTTATTGTAACATTATTTTCTGCCTTGTTCACGCCAATAGTCAAAGACGCCACCGTTTTGTTGCAAATTCGCTTGTTAACCACTTGACAAGCACTTTTGATACCTCGAAGCAGCTCAAAGTAATTTCAGTAAAACGAAAATCTCGCTTGTTTTCGAAACGCCGAAATTTCAAACTCAGCTGATACCCTTCGAGCTTCAAAGTTGCACAGCTAATTTAAATTTAATCTAAGCCCAAAATAAACAACCAAACTTGCTCCATGGTCTCTTTTGCTTAAATCCTTCGATCGTAAGATTAAGGCATTAGTTATGAGGAACAAACAAGATCTATTTATGCAATGACTTCCAGTAATAACCAGATGCATATTTTTAAAGCAATTGAGATGTTACCTTTCTGAAATGAATTTTTATTTAAACGATAAGTAATTTTAACCAATTAAAGGAAAATATTAAAATAGAGACTTAATATTTGTTGAACTTATAGACTTTTGTTCTAATTTATTTCTAATCTAATTTGTTCCTGTTCTAATTTTGTTCTAATCTAGTTTTTAGATAAATTTTGTCATTTTTGTAATGGTTCGTTTTTTCTTTCAGTGTATCTTGCTCAAAATCTTGAAAAATGTCTGGTTATTACCCGAATCCATCTATTCGTATCTCTACCTTGCAATACTTGAATAATTCAAAATCATACATATACATAGGTGGCTGAAAGTGTTGCGGATACTTTAGCCAGGGCAGACGGACGAGAGATTCGTTTGGAGGAAGAGCCGACGTTGGCTTTGGCGCTGTTGCTTCCCGACGATGGATACAGTTGCGAGGTAATAAGGGGCGTTCCACCCGGACTGACCGAGTTCCTTGCCCCGCTTCAGCGGGACGGATTGTGTCGCATGGCACCACAACCCACGAGTAGCGGATATTGGACCATTTATATGATCGACCATCATAACAACGTGAGTGCTCCACTCTTCGACTCACAATTCGCGAATTCAGTCTTGCCAATGAGCCGTCGCCCTTTTTAGCGATTCCCCACTATTTGCCAAACAAAACAACAACAATTTGTTAGTACTCATTAACTGCCTGTTCATTTCGTGACCTGTAATGGCGCTGCTTAGTTGCGAACTCAATTAACACGAGCAGCCAATTCCGAGAAACAATTTTGTTAAACAAAACGTCCGCGATTCTAATTAATCAATTGATCGAATCAATCGTCCGGAAATAATGGCCCAGCATCTATAGTGCATTTGCATTGCAGTTCCGGAGTCCAAGTGCGATGAGTAATAGATCGTCTGGTTATGCACACGTGGGACAAAACATGCATATGGGTCAACCAGAAATCCAGATTATCAAGCTCCACAAATCGACCAATGGCATGGGACTCAGCATCGTAGCTGCTAAGGTGCGTTACAAAACGGTCGCCTAATTATGTCATCGCAATTATTCAACGTCGCGACGATCTACATTACGGCATTACAATTGCTGGCAACGATATGCTGTAATCAAATACATACGCTAAATTTGAATGGTTCCCCCAATTAAAGTCATCAAACATTCATACAGAATCAAACACACTGAAATCAAAATTAACTGTGAAATTTGCTATTATAGTAAAGTCATGAAAAAATTGCAACAAAATCAAACGTAATATTCAATTATAACGACCCAACTGGAATCCAGAGCAAAACACTACCGTTAATGATGACCGACAGACGGAGAACCAGTCGACATTTTTCCATT
Organism: Ceratoteleas bidentatus; assembly: GCA_022817645.1. Lineage (NCBI taxonomy): Eukaryota > Metazoa > Arthropoda > Insecta > Hymenoptera > Scelionidae > Ceratoteleas > Ceratoteleas bidentatus. The sequence continues at coordinate 4,210 of JABFPB010003375.1, forward strand.
TTTTCCGTTTCGCGTGTCTCGTTTGAAGCTTTATCACTGAACAAACCGGTTCACCAGACATCTTTGAGATCGCATTATGGGAATCGGCGCGATACCGATCCGGGTGAAAAATGCGCGACTAGTTTTATGGCTGCGATAATCTGGACTGTAAATTGGTCGCGTTGTTGCAGGGCGCTGGTCAGGACAGACTGGGTATTTATATTAAGAGTGTTGTCCCCGGCGGCGCGGCGGATGCTGTAAGTATAACGCAGTTACCATTGGCCGAGATAAATTACTCGGCTAATGACTTGATTTGGCGCGATTTTTATTGCGACCGCAGGTACTGAGAAGTGATGGATTTGTTGCAGGATGGCAGACTAACGGCGGGAGACCAGCTGTTGAAAGTCGATGGTCAAAGCCTAGTGGGGATCACTCAAGAAAAGTATGCCTCGTTATAATTATAGTTAAATTGACAAAGACCAGAATTAAGACATTGAGAAAATAATAAGAGAACGTTTTTTAATTATATTATTATTGTATTACATTTTTATTTTGAAAACCGTTCCAAAATAAAAATTTAATACAATAATAATATAATTAGAAACAGCCTAATTCAATAGTAGCAGACTTGATGTTTGGTCTTAACCATTTATAAATGTCTTAATTCTTTTCTTTGCACTTTAATTTTGCAATCCCTCTAATCCACTTAATTATAACAATAGAGCTGCAGAATACCTCGTACGAACCGGACCGATAGTGACTCTGGAAGTCGCAAAACAGGGCGCCATCTATCACGGACTAGCGACACTGCTGTCACAGCCGTCTCCTGTCATGACAAGAGGTTTGTCTCCCGCGAGAATGACTCACATCATAACCGCTAACCAACTACAAAAAACAAGAACAATCGACAAAGAGAGTTTACGTGTCCACACCTCGTTTCTCTATGTTGTTTCACACATGCAACCTCTCTTTCTATCTCTGTCGATCTGTCCTCTTGCTTATGGCTTTGCATTAAAAATAATCGAACGGAAAGCCAAAGTCTAATAACATGATACGGTGAAAATGGTGCACCCAATGACCTAAGCGAGTCATCGTGAAAGTATATCTGACACCTCGTGACAATTCGAACATGATCAAGCTATATTTATCTTTTAACATTCATGATATTCAGTCTTCAAAGAACCAGCAGTGAAAAAACCAAAATTCTCGTGTTCCTACGAGAATTCTCACATAGAATTTTATAACACTTTAGAATTTCCTATTAGAAATAATCGGAACAGTAAAATCTTCCTGATCTACACAATTATTGACTCAGAGTCAAGGCATCCAGAGGATCAAGGTTCGACCTTGAAAACTCATTTTTCGTTAAAAAAAGCAAAAATCCTCTCACGATGACGCCCACACCTAATCTCCAGCCCTAACCACCACAACCGCTTGGCTTGCGAATAATGCTTAACTAACAACTGTTTCAAGCAGCGCATAAGGTTCGTCCGAAGTCGGAGCACTTGGAGCCGGCGATGGCCTCGGCGCAGCCGTCGACCTCGCACTCGATGGGCAACCTCCTGTCCGTGCCGAAGCACTACCAGGAGCGCTTAGTCGACTGGGACGTCGAGCACACGCAAACAGGTGCGGGCGTCGTTAATCAAGCGTTACTCAACCCCGCGGCCCAGTACCGCAACCACTACCCCAACGCCGGCTGCTCGTCGTCGTATCTGCTGGCGGCGCGCCAGCAGAACGGCAACGGCCACCTGTACCCCGCGGAACCGCGCGACTACTGGCCCGGAAAGCGCCCGGTTCCCATAATCCGGGAGCCGGGCCACGCGTACCTCAGCATCCCCCAGTACCACCTCGAGCGATACCCCCCGTACCCCTCGCGCGCCGAAATCCGACCGGCGACCCTTGGCTACCACGCCAACGACATCTACCGGCACGACGACGACGATTGCGTCGACGTCGAGCAGGTCTGCGCGGACCGCAGCAAGAGATTGCTCAGGAACCCGATTTACCTAAACGCGATACCCTATATGGACGAACAGACTGATGAGGGCAACGAGGAGATGAATGCGATCAATGAGAGGGACGAAATTGAGGATGAGGAACGGAGGATGAGTCTGGAGGAGACGGACGTGGATGTGGAAGTGGAGGGAGAGAATGAAGAGAAGGTTGGAGAAGAAGGGAAGAGGGAAGAAGACGACGAAGCTGAAGAGGAGGAAGACGAGGACGACGGAGACGAGGAACAGTTCACCGAGGTGCCGCCTCCCCACCCGATGCCTGAGCTGAACCTCGACCTTAGTGGTCTGAACAGCGACGGGTCCAGCGAGGACTCCAACCAGGACAAGTGCTGGAAGTCCCCGGAGGAGGTGAGATTGGGCTGCGGCAGGGTGGCGGCCCTGGCGAAGCACTTCTCCGAGCTGGGAGACAAGGGACTGATCAAGCTGCGGACCTCCAAACTGCGAGCGTTCACCTCAGAGCCTAACATAGCTTCGCCCCGGGCCAGGAAGACGGAGGACCAGCCTCAGTCTCGCGAGTTCAAGTCAGACAGCGACCTGCTGAAGGACGACAAGCTTGCGACCACCCCCGAGAAGGAGTGGAGCATGATCCTCCTGGACATCCAGGCGAGGAACGAGGTCACCCTGCAAATCGACAGGGAAGGCAGGAGGGATTCCAAGTCCAAGCTCTCACTGTCGGAGCAGCAGCAGATCATCGAGCAGCTGAAGGAGTTCGCGAATCTGGACAACGCCGATGCGCCACTCTTCATCCCTGACAAGGACGTCACTGACGAGGACTCCAGTACGAACAGTGGTACCAACCTCGCGGACATCCCCACCTACGGGACGGTCGCGATGAAGCTGGAGCACATCCGCAAGCACTCTCTTCCAACGATCCTGAGCACCCTCCGCATCACCCCCAGCTTCATCGACAAGGAGAACAAGCTCGACAAGTACTGGTCCATGAAGGATCTCATGTCCTCCACCGAAGAACTTAAGACCGACAGCGCCACCGACTCGCCCAAGTACTTCATCTTCCCCACCTGTTCCCGGGTGGTTTCCGCGCCGGAGATCTCGAACGAGGACGCGTTCCGCGTCTCGCAGACCATCACCAGCACCATCTCCCTGGGCCAGGACGACCACAGCTCCTCCGACACCGCCTCCTCCAGCGTGAACTCGGTGTACGTGGCGCGAGGCAAGCGAGTCGAACAAGAGCAGAGGCCGAAATTCCCGGAGTCGTTCGTGCGCACGAAAAAACTGTCGCGCAGTCAGGACGACCTGGACCGGCGCTTCCGGACGGTCCTGGCGGTGATCAAGAAGGAGCCGGTGAGCCGCTCGCTCGACGGCCTGGCGGAAAAGCCCCGGGAGCCGGCGATAAAGCGGCGCCCTCTGGTGCTGCGGCGGCGCGCGCGCAGCGAGATGGACGTGCGCGTGCGCAGACCGACGCCGCGGTTCGCGTCGCCCAGTCGCAGCGGCGATTCGCGTAAGCTGGCAAGATAATTAGACGTGATCGTGTTGCCTTCGCACTCTGCCTGGTTCAGTTCGGAAGACGTGACGTTTTATATCCACCTTTTAAGTACGTGTGCCTGACCAACAGATGTCGTTACTGTAGCGCAATCGATGTTTACGTATTGGCACCTTTGTGTTCGATAGGCATAGGGAATGCCTGGGTTTGTGGCTCGACGAGACTTGAAAATTTGAATCTAGAGAGTTACTAGAATCCAAAGGCCAAAGACTTTCAAACTAGAGAAACCAACGGAGGGTATAAAAATTTATGAGAGTGAGGAAAGGGTGTTTTCGAGTCACAACCCTGAATGCGCGCACCAAATTGTACAGCAACACGAAACATTCGCAGAGCATTCCACTTCTAAACGTTTTCACACATTTTTGGCCTTCAACAAGTGACCTTGAGATAAATTCATGCCTATATATGACATAACGAATTCCTATATAACACGTGTTTACATATCCACCTGTTGTATATATATTTCTATATACAAACTGCTCAATATGTCATATATATGTCAATCGTGCATTCGCCATCGCGTCCAATCCCCCCACGCCATCTATCCGCAATTTCGCCCTGAATGCCGCAGCTGTGGACAGTGCATCATTGTTACTTTTCGTGACTTGTTACACATGTACATAATTGTTGATGCGATGTATACCTGTCTATATGTTAGTGCACGCACTTCGTCACTCAGACCCCGGATGCTTTTTGCGCGACGCCGTTAATTATTTTGTCGCTTCGAACAGAGCCACCGACTGCATTGATATACGTTTTGCATGCAAGTCCACTCATCAGTTATCAGTCGAGGCGTTACATTAATACGGCGTATTTTAATTTTAATTTTAATTTTCTTGATTGAACAATTTTTTTATTCTCGTTTGTCGTTTGCTATTTGAGTTTCATTCGATGTAACGAGGAGTTTGTTTATTATGCGAATGCATGCAAACTGCGTACTGTACTTTCAAGTTGCTTTTATCGAGCACGAGCATTAACCCTTATGCATATTTTGTGCATCTTGTGCTATCACAGGACCCCGTCGCATGAGCGAGCGCGATTTACCGTCGCGGCTTGGACACGACGCTACTCCTCAGCAAATTCATAGCAGCAAATCTGTCCCGGCCCTGCATAGTAAGTAACGTTTTACACGCGAGTCGCACTTTGCAAAATCAAATAATTAGTCTACTTTTCTGGTCGTTGCTGTAATGGGTTCCGGAACCACTAAGTCTTAAAATTACATAACTTAGTGTAATGTAATAAGCTGTTGTTATTGGATTAAAAAGTTTAATATGTTTAGTAAGAAATAAAGAAGAATAATTTCTTGGTTATTTGGGAATTGTTCAAACTAATTTTGAAAGAAGTCTTCTTTTCTGAAACCTAGGGAATTGTCCAGATATAGAATATTTTGAGAAATTATCATTATTCAAACAACTTAATTTTGACCTACCCCATTATGTTCGGATTGAAAAATCTTTTAGTTTGAGTAAAAACTCGATACTATTTTTGTCATTATAAAAAACAGCATTTTTGAAAATATGCAAAGGGTTAAAAAAGTCACATTTTTCAAATTTTACAAATATAGTCATGATGATACTCAAATGAAAGACCTCCTAACTTCTAAATATGGAAAAACAACCAAAATTCTTAAAAAATTAGTAGTTTTTTATTAATAACTCAAAAAAGTATTTTTCCCTTTCCTCTTCTTATCTCTACATTGCCTCAAGTTCAGTCTCTCACAAATAACAAAGTTTACATTCCAATCAAGACTTGATTTTGCAAATCACGCTTCCAACTTGACAGATCCGGATAGTAGTAGCTTTGTGTGTCCTTCGTGTACATACAAGCAAGTTCACGCAAATTCAAAGCCTCCAAAGCTCGTAATTCAAACAAACGCGAGTGTCACTTTTCTTCTTCTCCACGAACGATTTGCGTTCAGCGAACTCACGTTTTTCAAGCCAAATCACGATTCATGCGAAATCACGCTGTTTCTCACTGAAATTCACCGGCATGACTTTGTGTCACTTGATGTTAATTTGTTATGTTGCATCCAGTTGTTACTTTTTGTAATAATAATTCAATTTTGTTGTTGTTACGATGAATTTAATGTGATGGATAATAATCTTAACGACATTTCGCTAATGTGACTTTGCCGGATGCACAGATGTAGGGACAGAAGGGAAACAGCAGCACGAAGTTTTTAATCCTGGATATAGCAGGGCGTCTTCCAGCAACAGTGTCACTCCTCCGGCGCAGCCTCCGCCAATGCCTGCGATGAACGGAGCAACAACTTTACGTTCTCGGTAATTTATGTTATTACATTTATGTCGAATTAAATAAATAGCCAAACAATGTAAAAAGTAAAATAATTAATTAATAACAATAAATAATAAATAATTAATAAATATTGAATATCAAATAATAATTAATAAACAATAAATAAATTAATTAATAATAAAAATAATTAAAACGAATAATAAATCGCCTAAATTATTTATGTATGGCCATTATACGCCAATTAAACTTCGAGACTTTTAAAAATAGGAACAAACAAATGATAATATTTAATCAATTTTGTATCCAATTTATGAAATGCAATATCCAAAAAGTTTCCATCTTTTTTTAAAACATGTTCACACATAGAGATCACAAAGAGAACCTTGTAAATTGATTCTCCGCAATAAGGATATCTTATTGCGTCGCGCAAAAATGAACTAACTGCGTTAATTGGCAGTGGTGATTCAATGAAACATTGGTTCGCAGATCGAGTCACAATTTGCACGACGCGTCGCGCGGCGGCACCCTGCCACCGACGGGTCTGGTCAGCAGACAGCAATCTTCCCCGAATTTGAACCCGAACCCGATGCACCACCCACACAACAGCACTCCGGGCAACGAGGCCGAGAGGTTTTACCAGAACCTGAGTGTCTACCGGAATCAAGAACCCACGACGAAACCACAGCCTGGAGCAATGCAGCCCACCGAAGAGAGGTGAAATTATTTGTTACTATTTTGCGACTAATTTTGGTTCAGATGGAATATAATATATGCAATATCATTAGGCTGGGGAATCTGATTGTTATATGCATTGTTACTGCACGTTCGTGTATACAAATTGCACTGATTTATCTCTTACGGTACAGAATCAAGTGCATAAATTTCCAAATTATCGCCAAGTTAATTATAATCAGTTTACACCGTTACAGCAGAAATGTCTGAAATGCAAGGTGAAATAACGATTTTCATTTAAACACATTAAACAAATTAATAATGCGCTAATCTGCTTAGTGTCCTGTTGAGGGAGGTCGAAGAATAAAGTGTCTGCAAATAATTAATTAACAATCCGCACCGCATTACGGGCGGTAAAATATTATTGGAATAACTCTTAGTTACAAATTGTTGCAATTAATTAATCTGCTCTTGGCGGTGCACCCCAAATACTTGCCAACACTATAACGCAAATCAGCATTATCCGCTACAAAAGGTCGCCAATTTCACGAAATATCATTCGCGGGGATCGTTTCTTAATTTCTTAACACCGGAAGAAATTGTTGAAATGCAAACAATAATCCTGACAATTGAATCGCCGCCTTGCAATTAACGATGCCGACCGTGAAACATCACTATGCTAATTACGGTTCTGAAAGTCAATTATTCAATTTCGGAATTATATCAGCTTGTTACGGTTGTGGCAAAGAAATTAATAACAGTTATGCGATCCCCTTTGCATGCCAGTGATTCCGGAGTGGCGAATAAAAAATATTTTTCGCCGCCGATTTCTTATTTTCGCCACGTATTTCGCGCTCTCTTGTATCATGAATATTTCAGCCGGCCGAAAATGTTCGCGATAAAGTAAATCTGCGCACAGCCGTACTGTTTGAAGTATTATTTATTCGCTTTCGGCTAACGGGACACGCGACGCGAAATTTCGTATCGCTGCGGATATCACGTGATACGGAAAAATAGAGATCGCGGATAAAACAAAAAATGAAACTATCGGGTCACTTTGAAATTCATAACATTTGCCGTAAGGGGCCGCAATGTGCGGAAAAAGCTTAACAAGAAATTTGTCCTCATTTCGGGTTATAATATAAAAAGCAATATCGAGTATTGCATGGCAGATTTAGTCGTTTTGGTAAATAGCCAGTTTTAGAATTAAACTGTATTATGCCCTAGTAAAATGCATTCTTATTTCTTAGTCACATATGCGGTTTTTTTTTAGTTTTTTTAAGTTGCATTAGATGACATTAAAACATGAATTAGGTTCATTCAGTTACTGCTCTAAAAACTTTTTAACACGTCCCAAAATTCTTCTTAGGTATTTCGCAAACGTGCAGGAACTTGAACATATTTTTCAATGAGACATTTTTATATTCGTTGAATGCTTCCAAAGTACGTCAGAACCACATTCTCTAACATTATCGCGGAAACGTTTTGGGAATATTTCAAACATATTTGTTGAAATCATTATTGATGGTAAAGAGTGTTTTACAGAATGTATTTTTTAATTTTTGCCGTAGTAATAAAATTACTTACACTTTTTATTAAGATTATCACAATAATCCGATTTGAAAGTATTACAAACATAAACGTATTTTGTTTATACAAATTTTATTTTTTAAGATTTTAAACTACCCATTATAACAAATAATTATTTATATTTACAATCATATTATTATATCAGAATAACAAATGTAATCATAATTCTTACATTCACTCAAACACAACAAAGTTCTCCCAAAGATGCCATCCATTCATAAAAATCTCTTTATTTTTCAGATCCCTGATGCAATCCCAGAGAACCGCCGCGCGAGGGTCGCAAAATTCCCTGAACCGTCCCATCTTAGACGCAGCCCATCCGCGTCCGGCGTCGGCGTACGTGCAGAGTCAAGGTCAGCCCCAGGTGTACGGCAATCCCATGCAGCCATACGGACCACCTCCGCCCCGGTCGCAGTCGTCGCGAGACATCATCCGGCAGGAAGCGAAATTGCAAGAGATGCAGGAAGAGGTCCGCAGACGGGAACTCAGGGGCAGCCAACCGATGGCCCAGTACAGGCCACCGGTGACGTCGTACAGCGCGCGACCAATCAGCGCGGCCCAGGCTGCGAACGCCATCAGACAACCCACGAGACCGGCCGGGTACTCGCAAAACCTGGGCCCGGCCTCGCCGACGTACGCTCCCAGGCAACCGGGACAGGGCTACTCTTACTCGGACATGCAGTATAATCAGTACAATCAAGTAATTGAGGCGGCTTTTGTTTTTTAGATTCAGGAAATGTCTGCTTTTTGAATGAAAGGATTTTTCAGTGAAAAATCCTTTATTTTGAGTAACTCTATGGTTAGAGTTTAAAAAGCATAGATATTTTTCAAAATATTAAAAATGAATTGTTAAATGTTATTCAAACACGGTTGAGTTTATATTCAAACCAGAATATACCAAACTATTAGACGACTTTTAGATGATTACTTTTTTATAAAATTATAAAATACCTTTAATTCCAATCATTTTAGATGAACAAACAACAACCAGTTCCTAACCAGTACGGAGTCGCTCCCAAAACGTCGCCGAATTACAACCCGCAGGATCCTAACAGGCCGTACCAAATGGACCAAAATCAGCGGCACTTCGCCGGAGCGCTACTCCAAAAGGGAGGACCCTACTCCTCGAACGGTCCTCACTTGGAAAGGCAATACTCGCACGACGCTATCGCTCACCGGAACCAAAATGGCGGCGAATCGGCCATAAATAGTCCGGACGGCGGACAGAACAGAGGCCTAGCTCCCGACGAGAGTTACTCGGAGAGTCCGCCACCTCCTCTGAACACCTCCACTCATCCCTTGTACAATAAACCGACGACAGATTTTTACTCCGACAGAGTTACTCCGAGAGTCCGCCACCCCCTCTGAACACCTCCACTCATCCCTTGTACAACAAACCGACGACAGATTCTAGGTGCGTGATACCAGAAATCAATAATCCCGAAACGTTGCGTGTATTGAACTGGAACTGTTTTGGGAAGTGTTTGATCTGATTGAAATGTGTTGTTTTCATTGCAAGCAGGTACACTGCAAGCATGCAAGATCCGCCTCGGGGAGGATATTATCCTGTCGGAACGACTCAGCAACCACGTCAGTATCAGTTTAATGCGTCGAATCCTTGGCAGCGGGAAGAAAGGGAGAAGGTGAAGATTTTTTTACATCATATCACTTTATTTTAACAAATTAAAAATTATCTTTTTATTTTTAATAAAAAGAAAAGATTTGTAATTACCATTTTATTTCTCTAATCCAAACAACATGCTTTTATAAAAATGAGTAATTTCTAAACAAATAATTAATAATTGTTTTAAAAAAATATTTTGTATAAATAGGAACAGGCGAGAAGAAGAGAAGCGGCGCGACAGTGGCGCGACCAGCAAATTGCGGAACTGAGCGCGATGCCCCATCGGACGCCTCAGCAGGACGAACAACTGAGGGCGCTTCAATTGGAACGTGACTTCCAGAAACGCGCGGAAGAGGCGGCGAATCAGCAGGACGACGACGAGGACAGCAACGACTTGGACAATGAGAGCGAGCAGCGCATGCAGGGTCTGTTGCACGTGGCGACACCTCCCGAGAGAAATAGTCAGACGTTATCCCGCACGAGTGCCAACAATCAGTCGATCAGAGGCGCCCTTTCCCCTCAGCCGGTCTCCAGTCAGGTGCAGAGCAGCGTTTTACCGACGCATCAGGGATTGGTTGGTGTCTCTTCTCCAAAGTTCAAATTTTCAATTGCAAAGAGATGAACTTATTTCTATCGGCGGAAATTGAACTAATTTTGAATGAAATCTGTTTGAATTTCTGGGTAAAGGGGTTAAAAGTCTTTTGATTTGAGTATAAACATGAGAGTGTTTGAAGAGTTTCGAAAAAATCGATTTTTGGAAATACTGACTTTTTTAGTATGAGTATCATGAAATTATTGCTACTTTTTAAAAGTGCCGAATTTATACTCAAATTAAAGGATTTTTGATCAAAAAAATCATTAAGAACAGTCTTAAATCTGAACCATTTCCACTATAAAAGTTTAGTGGAAAGTTTAAAAGAATAAATGATGTAAAAATACCTTTACTTTGGATACTGCTAATCTCTTTTATCTAATAAACTATAATTTCATAATTATAATAGTGCTAATGAGTGATCAGAGATAATTGCTAATTGATTGATGCAATCACTACGTTTTAACGAAAATGACTATATTTTTCACCGATTCCTGTAATTAAACTCTTAAAACTCGATCGCATCAGCTAATTGGCGACCGGACTAGTTATTTGCATAATAATCCAACGGACGACGTGATTTTCTTGTGATTACAGAGCATGAGTAATTCGTACTCGAGTCACGACAACGTTCACCAGCACCCGAACTTAAATCAAAACATGTCTTCCTCGTACACGCCGGCGAACCTTAACCTAGGATTAAATCAAAAGAGCGCGGCGCTCGAAGAGCGGGAGCGGCAGAGGCGCATCGACGAAATGAAACGGAAACAGTCCGAGTATGAGGAGAGTCAGAGGAAACGTGACGAGGACATCAAGCAGCAGCAAATGCAGATGCACCATTCGACGGCCTATCATCAGCAGTCCAATCTGAACAAAAATCAGCAATTGCACCCGGGGATGCTCAGGCTCGACAATTTGGTCATCAATGGTCCAAGCTCACCTTGTGAGTACTTGCTTTTCTTGGTGTTATTAATAAATAATTATTTTAAATTGATTTCCCGATTATCCACAATAATAATATTAATAAACAAAAATATGTATTTTATGAGAACAGTGCAGTTGGAATCTGTTATTCAATTTTTTACCACAATTCATTTTTGGATTTGATGATTTGATTTATTTTGATTAATTGCACAGGATATTTCTTTAATAAATGTTTAATTATTTAATGTTTAATTATTCTGGAATATCAATAAAGGATTCTACGCTATCTGTATTTTTTTCCTTAAAGGATTATCCGAAAGATATTAAAAGAAAAGAAGCATAGTAGATTGAACAGTATTTGTTATATACATATTTATTTATTTATTTTATTTATTTACATAATACAACGGACTACAGATTAACAATGTGGTGCTGTCCGCGTTACATAAGCACGTAGCTGTGCATCTCGTAAATACAATTACAAAATATACATTCAATATATATTGAAATCAATAATCTTTTTCCGTAGAGGAGAAATTGAGATATCTGTAATTTTAGTCGATAATGATAGTACATTAACTGTAATTTGATGTTGCGTGGTGAAATTCATGTTCTACAAATCCACAATGTTCGAATTATAAGCGCACTTATGACATTTGCGATATAGGAAAAAGCATGTTGTAGAAGTATCACGTTGTGCGGGGATTACTTATATGTATAATTATAACTCTTATGATACATGAATATAATAGCATAATATTTAAAGGATCAATATCTTTTCTGCATATTGAACCCCAATAGAACATAACGTTTGAAAAATGTTTTCAGACGTTGAAAACGTGTTAAAAACGTTATTAGAATGTGCAAACGTTTTAAAAACGTTATGTTCTATAATGGAACATGCAGAAGCGACCAAAATGGCGCCTCTACACAGGGAAAAAATGCCATTGAATCAATAAAAACATTCAGAAAAATACAACTTCTTTTTTTTATACAAAAGCGTCCGGTTTCTCGGTTCTTCTGCGAAATGGTTTCTCATCAAATTGTGTTAATGTAAAATCAATACGGTGTTGGCTCAACAGAGATCACTGGTTTAGTTTTAGTACAAAATTGATGTTGGTTCAAGAGCATTTTTTCTCCCTATCCTTTTAGTGTTAACTCTCTTACGAGAATTAACGTGCCTCAACTACGTATTTCACCAAAAACTTAGATAGCCCTAAATCGACTTCTATTCCAAGATAGAAGATGGAACCCATATGAATTTTTATTCCAACATTTACTATTCTATTTAATTCTGGAAATGGAATAGAAACTTTTAGATCCTGAAAACTTAGCCTCAATAAAGTTTAAAAGTTAAGTTTTCAGAAATTCCATCTGTTTTTTCTTTTGGCAAAATGAATTGTTTAAACGCTACTTATGTAAACAGTTATGTGTAAATAAGTGTAAACAATAGTATATTTTGCACCAAGGGCGCAAAATAGGTTTTTTCATCCGAGGTACGAACGATTATTTTTGTCTTATCTGTATAAAAAATGAATTGAGTGTCTATATAAAGGAAGCAAAGTGGTTCATTACTGCCCGCTCAAATTACTGCTCGAGGGAGGAAAAGAACCACTTTACGCCGGATAAGCAGACACGAAAAAGCTACCTGCACAAAAAGTCATAACTGTTTGTGCAGGTACGAAAAAAAAGTTAATTTTCGTAACTGGTTACGAAACTGGTAGTTTCGTAACTAGTGCTCAAAATTCGATTTTGCGCACGGCCACAAATTACAAAAAATGTCGTTCGACGCACATTGCGCCCTTGTATCGAAATATACTATTTGATGCCTCCCAGCAAAAAATAATGAATAGAAAAGAATACAAAAGAATTGAAAAATATAAATTGAATTCCTTTTGGGAAAGAT
>JABFPB010003376.1:0-17252 GCA_022817645.1 Ceratoteleas bidentatus
CCTATTTCGAGTTGTGCGCTTTTCAACTCAAAAAGGAGTTGGAATTACTCAAAGTCACCCACATTTTTCTCAGTGTACTTTTTGATACAATTTTTCCCTCCGTGAACACTTAAGTATTCCCTAATAGAAGAATATTTTCTACGGATTTGAAAAAAATATTTAGTAAATATTTAATGTCATGTACTTACGAGTTCGAAAATATTTTGTACACATTTTAAAATATTTATAAATATGTAGACAGTATTTGGCAGCAAAAATTTGTAGGACATATTTTTAGTTATTATTAAATATATTTAAATATTTGTTAAATATTTTTTACATTTGACTTTCAAATATTTCCTAAATACTACAAAAAATATTTAAAAATGTGTACAAAAAATATTTACTGAGTATTATGCACTATTAGGGTTGGGTTAAACCAAACATATAGCAACTGGGTTTCCAATATATGCATATATATTGGTAATATATTTCTAATACATTTCCAATATATTTCTAATGCATTGCCAATATATTGTCAATACATTACCATTATATGGCAATTGTTGAAAACAGAATCCAAATAGTACCATATATTATAAATATATTGGAAATATATTGAAAATATATTAGAAATATATATTTATTTTTATTGTTGGATTTGTCTTAGTAAACAAAGACAAATATTGGCAGTATACTGGGCAGGGTTAGAAAAAACGGGCTTTTTTAAAAAAACATGGTGGTTTTGCGATTTTAATTTTTTTTTTTTTTTTTTTGTTAAAATGGTTTTTTGTATTTTATTGGGTTTTTCAGGGATTTTTTTCAAGTTTTTGAAGGTCATAATCTTGATCTTTTTGTTTGACTGGCTTTAAGCCGAATATCTAAAATCTACAAAGTGTTTTTCATGTATATTTAGTCAGTAAAATTTAAAATTTGCTATGTAGTAAAGAATTTGTTATAAATATTATTTCAGTTATAAATTGTACTGCTTGATGCAAGCGAATGGTCAACAATCCAACTGCCCAATAGAACATAACGTTTTAAAAACGTTTTGTAGTCAAACATGTTATTAAAACGTTACATTCTATAAGGGCGACGATCATATCATCGATTACTGGCTCTACCCAGTAAATTCTAAATCTAAAAGTAAATAAAAGAGACAAAAAAGTTTTTTGTCTCTACTTTTTTTAATTAACAAAAATCTAGTTTCATATAAACCATAATTAAAAAAAAATTGAACATATTTTCGTCTGGGCCCCCCAGGGGCGGTAAAGACCCCCATTTTTTATTAAAAAATCTAGTTTCAGAAAAACAAAACATATTTTTTACGGGAAATTTTCCGGTCATCTTCTGTGCGGTCATCTTAAATGCAGTATTCTGATTGGAAGTGTAGTCCAACAATTCGTACGCGTTTTTTTAATACGAGCAAAAATGAAACAAATCACGTTTGATTTGTTAGGTGAAGGTCAATGTTCCAATTACTGACCACATAAACAGACAAAATGTCTTAATTACTGACCGTTTCAATTTGCAGTATTTTACATTAAATATGTTTCATTCTGATGAATACAGTGGAAAACAGCTAAATACATGAAAAATTAAGTCAATGAAAGTATCCGATGCATGATAAAAATTAATATTTTCTTCAAATAGTTGAAAATGATTCCCAGTTAGTGACCAGGACATAGTCACTAATTGGGACATTCACCTTACTATATTGAAGAATTTGTGAGTTATAATTAAAACTTGTAAATAATAAGTCAAATTGACACTGACCCTAGTATCTCAAATTTTGAGAATTTGAAAAAATTTTTCAAAATTCTTCGCGTTAAAAAATGGTGAATTTAACGAATTTTCCCACCTCAAAAATAAAAATCACTATTCTTCCACAATTAATTACAAAAAAAGAAATGTTTTGTTCCGAATGTGTAAAAATAATGATTTTGTTTAAACGCATTTTGAAAGATCCATATATTTTTTTAAATCTGTATACTTTTTGAAAAAAGTAATACTTCAACGGTTTTGTAACCCGAATCTAATTCAAGTCAGTAAAATTGTTCATATACCCGATTTTAAAAGTAGTCTGCCCCCTTAAGATGTACAAACAGTACTCCTTACAGACACACATTATATTTTTAAGGAGTATCAGTATCGTCAAATGCGTAGACGAACAGTTTGTGAAAGTTAGCAAAAATGTTATTTTGAAATGGGGAGCCGGATAATAAACCTGTCCTGAAGTAATGTCAATAAATGGGTGAAAACGTGGCCTAGTGCGTTACCAAAACGACCTAATAAACCAACGAAATTTATGCAACGTCCTCCTGGTGACGTCACCGCGCGTATCCTATGCCACATGGTACCTCGCATGCCGCGATAACAACGTTTTTTGTCCGTTTGCCTCGTAATGTCTTTACGTAATCGCTGACCGCACATGAAATGAGTAGAAAGCCCGCATCAATTTTCAGGGCGAGTTACCCAATTTTTCGGGTGTCCGCTCGACTTTTCCGGTGACTTTCCCGACGAAAAGTTTTTGCGCTCGAATGCCCGGGAAGCGCGCGAGAAAACGAATTCGCGAAAGGTTTCGTAAAGTCGTTGGAATTCGTGCAAAACACGAAAAAAAAGAAGGCAATGAAAACGAAAATGAATTTTAGAGGCAATTGAAATTTATATAGCTTTTGTTGCTTTTGATTTCTTCAAAGCATAAAAAAATACGATTTTCCTTTCCTGAAAAAAAATTCATTTATAGTCTTTCATTTTCTTTTTCCATTCTAATTTCTGTTTCTGATGGAAGTAGTACATTTTTATTGTGTTAAAAATGTAAAAATGGATAATCAAAGATTTTGAAAGATGTTTTATAAACTGTAATAAAAATTATAAAGAATAGTATCAAGAGACACGGTAGTTTCACTGGCCAAGTATTTCATTATATTTGAAAGGTTAAGAAATGGAAAGAAATTAAAGGCAATAGATATCGTCTGAAAGAAATGTCCTTTTTTTAAACGGCAATGCAATTTTACCTATTGTTTTCAATTTCTCCTCTTTTTCAAGGGCAGAAATTGGAGCCAAATGAAAGTTTGAACCAAAAGCAAAATCTTGCGACTTGAATTCGCAATGTTTTGCGAAATATTTTTCTCGGCGTTACCATCAATTAACATTCTTCCTTGTAATGAGTAAAGTGAAGTTGTGTATATTAAATAGCTCGACAGGTAAAATGACGGGATCTAACCGATAAAAAGTATTGTTTACGAAGTCGTCGGCGACGCAAGGAAAAGCGTATTTTTAGATGTTTACAATGAATTGCGGTGTGAATTAATATTCGTTTTTGCGAATGCGATTTTTTATTTGATTTGCAATTAAAGACGGTGGAATTTAAGACAACCCCGAGGTTTGTCAATAGATCCGAAGACGAATAGAGGAGCGAATAAAAAGTTGATAAATGTCGCGCCGCGAAGCGTGAAACGTGGTAAGAAATTGTGGAAAAAGAACGCATCATTAATAACGAATCCGATTATTGTTTCCGTATTACGGCATAAAAAATAATTAAATTGAGCAATTTCAGTAATTTCAATAATTAATCTGAATTCATTACGTTTTTTTGTCTGAATTCATTACGTAATTTTCACTGAAAAATATACACCAATCATTAGGGAAAAGTCGAATGAGATATAAAAAATGCAGTGAAAAAATTTAATTTCTGTACCATTAAAATTCAATTTTTGTGTTCCCTCCAAATATGTACAGTCATACTTACCTATATTTTTTAAGCTTTTATTGGTGTATTATTTAAGTCAGAGATACATTTTGGCAAATTTACATAAATAACTGTAAGGCCTGATGCAATAACCAAATCGACTCTCGAACCCAGAAATTCTACTGTTGAATTCTGTTAGAAAGAAGGAAAAGTATCATAATAGAAATTTAAATTAAGTTACTCTCTTTTTGAATTTCTTCGTACAAAATATCTAACTGAAAACAACGTTTTCAGATATAATTTGTAGCAACTTTTATTCACGACATAAATTATTTGGCAAAGTGATTGACAAAAATTGGGTTCATAATTTACCAAAACTACTGATATTTGTAGGATTCTATCCATGGGTATGCATAATTTTTAAGGGGGATTACATGTAAAAAGATGTAAAAAGATAACCCATGCAGATTTCTCTTTGGGGGTGCTCAGTTAATTTTCGGGACTGGCTTAGGCAGTCTTAGGTGGCAAACATAAACAAGTCAAGAGAAGTCAAGAGTTGTTTGTGTAGTCAGTTAGAAATCGCAGCTTGATTTTAATAGTACACTTCGACATTTCTCCAAAATGACGAAGGAAAACAAAACTTCTAGCCATTTATATTAGATATATATATATCTATATTGGTATTAATTAATTATACCTATATTGTGAAGAACTTTAATATTAGAATAAAAAATTAACACCATCGATTAATAAATCCTAAAATGTTAGTTAGAAAAAATTAATTTCTAAACTTTTCATAAATAGCATAACTTCTCACTGAATTAATTTCATTTTATTTTTGGATCTCAGGATATATTGAATTGATTTCATTTTCGACAATTTTTTGATTAATGTGATGATTTTTATTAGACTAAATTGAAGATTATATACATAGTAAAATCAATTTATTCACATTGTTGCATGCATTTGAAGCCATGACTTTTGCAGTTTTATGTTCAATACATCAATATGCAATAATTAATTACGTGTATGCGTTACTGTAATTGAAAATTATAATGTCGAGTGTAAAATTTTATTTTTTCAGCAAACTTAACTGAATATGGAGGTTACGACTGAAGGTTCTATTGGAGGCGAAAGACAATTTATTGTCCACTATTTATAACATTAATTTATGCAAAAATAAAAGAAAGCATTAAATCTTTGACTTATAGAGAATAGACTCATTTGAAATTGCAAAACAAAGAAACTTGTATTACAAAAAATTTCACGAAATTGAACTTTTTTCTTAATTCTTAATAATCTTAATAAAATCTTAAAAAATATTGTTAAATTAAAAGTTTATTTATTGTTAATTGAATATTATAAATAAAAAATTAGCATACATTTCACCTGCTCTAAAATTTTCAGGGTATGTTTGAATACTTTTGAAAGAATAAATGATAATAACATGATTTAAAAAAACATATAAGATATAATTAGATAATTTTATGATATGCATTTTAGGATGATGAATCAAATTTCATAGAAAGTGATTTAGATGCTATGACACGAAATTCCATACGATTCTGTAACACAAAACTTTCTTTTATAAATCGCTATTTCGTTGTAGTAGAGCTACACAGCTCATATTCTTACATCGTAAAAATATGTGTGGCAGATATCATCACACATTTAACATGTGTCTGCTAATACTGGTAATTATTCTCATTACATTGTGACGATTTAAGAAAAATATCTGATTATTTCCCCCACAATAAACTATTCCACATTTTACAAATTCGATACAACATTTTCCTTCAAACATACCTTTTTTAATCTAAACCCTCTAAGAAACTAGATATTTTAAATAATATAAAAACTAAAAAAACTAAAAAATAAAAGAAAACTGAAAAAAGTATCGCTGGCCTTTAAAACGTTTATGAATAAAATGAATCCAGACGAATTTTTTATATTACCGAATTTCATAAGTAGCGAATTTCTGTCATTTTTATATATATAAAAATATTTTACTGTAATTTATTTTTTAGTTTAGATTCCATAAATGACTTCGAATTATTTATTCTCTCTTCTCTATCATCCAATTTGTTAAATAATAATTATAAAATCCTATTCTTTGAATTCATTTTAATCATTTCAGGGCACTTTTTCAGTAATTAATTTCAGTAATTCAGGGAATATGCTACAATTCTTGCACTGAACTTTTCCCTGTACTCAATGAGGAAAAATCACGTGTAACCGAAAAAAAGGGAAGTCAGATTTTTCCCAGTTTTGCGATACTTTTTTGAGGTCATAACATTAAATGTTCTAATTTTCAATTTTGACAAAATGACAAAGAAAATTCACCCCCCCCCTCATAAGCTAACTTTGATCGCTCTCGAATCTCGACGTTGGTAAGTGGTTCGCAGGTACACCTTCGGTCCTCATCCTTGACCGCAGATGTGTACATGCGCACGCGATGCAATTAACCGCGTACAATTACAGCCTTTTTTCGCGCGACTTCTATGAAGAATTTTCGTTTTTCGTCAGGCAAAAAGTCGTCCGACAAAAAGAAACCAGCTTGAATAATCGTTTTTAATCAGTTTCTTGTCTTGCGCTTGTTCGTTGAGAGCGTTTTTAAATTGTTTCGTCCATTTGTGTACTCGCCCTAATAGCGTTAATATTTAATAAATATGTTGTTCATATTTTTAAATATTTTTTGTAATATTTACAAATATTTGTAGATATTTAAATATATGTAAAAATATTGCTTATGTATTATTTTTGTAAAATATTGTTTATAAATATTTAAAAATGTGTACAAAATATTTTCTAACTATAGGTGACATTAGATATTTACAACAAATTTTTTTCAAATATGTAAATAATATATTCTGCGCTATTAGGGAAAATACTGAAATACAAGTTGAAACGATACGATTTATTTTTTTACTTTTTCGGTATAGGATTTTTGGAAAGTTAGGGGAAACGAATGGGGCGGTTGAAACATCGCAAACTTTTCTTGATAAACGTCTTGTCAAATTAGTGCGAGACGTCGGAGCGATGTTATGTGCGTGTCAAGGCAAACTTCTTTTTCAGTACAAAAGTCATAGGTTTTTTCTCGCGTAAATCATAATCCACGCTCTTCCGACTCGAACCAGCGACATCCTAAAGCTCTGCGGAATAATTAGATTTATTTTCAGAAACGTTGGATTTTTCACCAACAATATGAATTCTGTACGATTTGGTTTAGAATTTGTTATTATAATGCTTATAATGAGTTCAGCTAAAAGTAATTAATTAAGATACAATTGAACTGATTTCTTACGAGTAAATAACTTACAATAAATAAAAGCAAAAAGATCAACAAAATTTTAAATAATAAAAAAATTATAATTTCTTTTTTCAGTGAAATGGAAATAAATAATTTCACTCGAGAATAATACATTTTTTTATTATTTAAATCTGAAGTTTTTATTAACAATTTCAGTAGATTTAAAATAATTGGAAATTTCTTTTTTTTTAATACAAATGTTTTTTAATATACAAAAAATGGAGATATTTCATTTTCAAGATATCTTACGTTATTCGGTCATCTTTCCACAAAAAATACTTGGCACAAATCATTTTTAGGTAATCTCCTGTTTTGTGTTTGTGCATAATTTGCACATTAGCCCTAATTAGTCTCTTTCAGTACATTGAAAGAATGATTTTCTGAATTAAAGCGTTAAGTACCTTTTTCCTCAGTTGTTTTTTAGTTCCATTTTTTCTAAAATCGCGTGATGTTAAATAATAAGCAAAAGTTAAAAAATCATACAAAGTCTAAAATTACAATATCTTTGTAAGTATTATTTTATGTAGTGTAGTCAGTTATAAGATTTATACTTTGAATTCTTTTTTAATAATACTTTTAGTATAGTCGTTATTTCTTCCTCTAAATTAGCAATTTGAATAGAATTAGTGCGACATTCTGACTTGCGATGTTAAGGGTTAATCAGTGTTTGTCCTTTGAAATTATCAACTTAATATGCCACACGTTTTGTAACATTAGCTATTCCTGGTGATGTAAATTGAGTGATATTTATAAGACAAATGGTGCCTCACATAATGAACAATGCTGTTTAGTTATACTGGAATATTCTTCATGAAATCAGACAAACATTTTATTGTCATTTAAAAAAAACCTCAGAAAAAAATAGATCGTACAATTTAGGCGGTATTATTTGGCTGATAGAAATGTTTCCAGTCAACTTTTGCTTAAAACATAACACAATTTCGTAAAATATCTGATTTTGCATTTATAATTTCTTTTTGTAATTTTTACGATATGATATTCTGAGTTAATATTTTAGATTTTTCAAATTGACAAAAAATTGACCACATTTTTTTATCAAAATTGACAAAAGTAAAAAAATTTTTTTTTTATTTTTGTCATGTATAATTTTTTTGAAATATCTGAGATTTAATGTATGCTCAGATATTTCGCATAGTGCATTGCCTAACTCTCGCATTTTTGCCGAAACTAATAGTGAAATACTGAACTTGAATTAAGGTCCGCAGATTAAATTTTCAGACAGGTTAGTTGTGCTGTTCCCAAACCGCATTGCGCAGCAAAACCTGGTACAATTCCGCGAAGTGCGTGCGCGTCATAGCACGTGTGTTCACTACCTGTTTTGTGCGTATTTATATCCGCGGGGAGTGCAAGTCGTCCAGCTTCCTTGACTCAGGTCCAAAGTGACATTTCAGAGCGCAGAATTGCACAAGTGTGTCGGGTTTAAGGTCGCGCGTTTCCGAGCGTATTTCTTTTCGGACGCTGAATTTCTGCATTTCAAGCATCAAGAGCACAAATGGAAATTAGAACTAATTTGCAATGACCAAAATGTGCGGTGGAAAAATTCTGATCAGAAAAGATGTGCAAAAACCTGAAAATCAGTGTGAATGAATCTGGACGAAATCTAAAAAACTGAAAACATCAGTAAAAATATCAAAACTTTTAAATGTGCTTTGAAATAAAACTTTCAAATATGAAAAACAATGAAATAGTTTTTCACATTTGAAAAATATGAAAAACTGTGGAAATATGCTGCGATTTAAACTGTCTGCAAATGTCGTTACAACTCTACAAAAAGTCTGCAAAAAGCTCTCAGTTTTAAGAATTTTATCAATGTTAGTAGACTTTGATAATTTCAGCACATTTTCAATTTTTTCCGCCTTTTTCAAATCACTTCCTGGTTTTTGCAGATTTTCAGAAACTGGCTAAAGTTTTTTTGCCGCTAGAAAACATCGCAATGATTTATTTGTTTTTGAAGTTTTCTCTAAAGGAAGAGAAAAATCGTTGGAAATACATTTATTAGATGATTTTGTCAAAAAGTTCATGTAATAGTAAAACATTCTCAGTAATTGATTGTTTCAGATTGATTCAGAGTAAGTGATTGTTTTTTTCTAAATGCTTTGTTCATTTTCCTATTATCGATATAACGCTCTTACTTAAGGTGATTTATGTTTTTTCAGCTTCCAACGCAAGTGTAAGAAGATGCCCCAGTCGCTGATAGACGTATCACAATGTGTGCATATGAGTTTATTATACTCATTGCTCAGTCAACGATGAATCCCGGAATGACTTCACAGTATATTCACAGTCTGCTTACAAGTGAATCGCTAATGAATCATGAGCAATTCACCGGTTTTGCAGTACTTCCCCGCGACGCGTTCTATATGTGAAATCACTGTGAATTCACAGCTAATATACCCTAATGATCAGATTAAGTTCTTTTTAATCTTTCAGTAACACATAATAAAGATTTTAAATATTTCTCAATTCCATTTTTATAATCATGATATTTTTATGATATTTTTTTATTTTTTGTAATTAGAGTATTTTGTAATTCTGCCATATTTTCTTAATAACTAGATAAAAAAATGTTTATGTTTCATAATTATCTAAATGACGACACTGTAGGAAAAATCCTATTTTTTATTTATTTATTTTGTTTTCAATTATAAAAGCGCTTTAGTTTACGGTATAAACAATTCCAAACGAAGAATTAATGCAAAACACGTTTCGTTTAAGAATGTTGATTGATCGAGGAATATATGGAATTTGTTAATTAAGTGTGGAAGCTGAAAGTTAATTGACATATCGGCTTGAAAAACTAAACTGTAGTGGGCGCCTGTCTAGACACTGATTTGCTCGTTATACCTTCAACACAGTGAAACGAATAAACACACAAGTGTGATTTACTGTCCTACTCTGGTAAATGTAATAATATAAGATAGAGTACTCTATTTGTAGTTTTATATCCTCATGTTTAAGATCCTTATTCCTTCCAACTCGTTAAAGGAATTGTCACCTTCTAAATCCTACTTAGAGATTACTTCCTAAACTTTTTTTCATTTGTATGGAAAATTAAAGGAAATGTCTGAAAAACGTCACATCTGTAGTCTGAGAGAAAAAGCTTTATTTTTCAACATTTATGAAATTACTTCCTGATTTTCCATTATTCAGTGATAATAAACGAAATGCCATAAACTAATGTATAGGGCATCGAAGGCTGAAATTCTTATGACTGAGGAATTTAATCCATTTTAGTGTAATTTTTCGTTCCTTCATTTTGTATTACATAAAATAAAACATCAACATTTATATCATTTTTAAAATTTAATTATTTTAGAGTTTTTTAATTGACTTCGAGTTCTGAAACATGTAAAATATTCAATCGTATTCTGTATGAAAAATGAAACAATTAATTTTATCAGTTTACTCTAAACTTATTTCAGCATTTACATAGCCGTACCCAAGTGAACTTTCAATAATTGACACGTCGAACAAGGAGATAAATTGTGGATTACGTTCACTTTCTTTTTGCGTGCAATAATTTTGGAATCAGAATAGCACTCTCAATGCATCATTTTCTATCAGTCTGATGTAAAACAATTAATTTATTCAAATGCATAGATTTTAACGCTACTTCCATTTCACCTGCAGTGGGTAAAGCGAGTGTGAAACATCCTGCGACCGATTTCTCATTAACTGTGTAAAAGTTAACTCGATTGCATCGTTTGTCCATGTTGCAAGAAATGCAACAACTGAAATATTTCAGTTTTACTCATTTCCGCATCTAAATGTTACGTTGCACTTCTTTATGTTTTTTATTATTAATGCGCTGACATTATTAAAAAATAAAAATAATCATAATAAATCATTATTAAAAAAACAATTCTGTTAGGTCTTCAATTTTACAACGTTTATATTGATCAGTTCTTAAATGCTAATCTTATATATAACTAAAAAAAATATTTTTAAACGTTTATTTTATATTTTTCGTTGGAAAATATCTTTCCACAGATAAAAGTTGTTTATGCCGTATAAAATCTAGTGTGAACGTAAGCAAAATTACGTTCACGTAACTGACTTGCGTAAACTCATCTCCGAACGCCGTGCAACCTCATTAAATTTACGTAATATTCTTAAACATATCAGATCGAACAATCGATAACTTTCGATCACTGACGGTATTTGCCCCGAAAGAAATTACCGTGCATTTTACGATCTGGAAATTAGCGACATCTATCGTAGACTTTGACAGTTACATAGTGAAACTTTATTCATCGACTAAGGAGAAGTCTAGGAGGTTTTTGGTAGAATCTGTAGGTGGCGATAGTTTGTTTGCTTTGGTTTGCAATTTATGTATCGACGGAAATATTACAGATTCGAACAATTATTATTGAGAAAAAATAAGACCCCTGGATGCTGTGGTTAAATTAATTTGAATACTCCTAAATTCAGCACAAAATTTAATTGTAAAAATATTTATTTGTCAAAATATACTTTAAATATTGTAAAAAGAAGAAAAACACAAATATTTGGTATCATAATTATTAAAAACTTGTTATGTAAAAACTATTATTATTACATTTAAAATTCATATTGATATTGATATTGAAGTTTCATAAACAGTGGCGTAGTTAAGAAATACTTTATTAAAATATAAGAATACTTAATTCCAGCCAATCGTTAGCCACAAACGATGACGTTAATTAAATTACGATTGACGTTAATTAAATTTCGATATCGAAATTATAGTAAACATAGCACAACAACGCAATAAGCTTAACTTATAGTTCTAGCATATTATATTATTTATGCAGTTGGTTGTTATCGATTGTTGTGTTAAAGTGCAAACGTATAAATTGCAAACGTATAACGAATGCAATTTGTCTTATTGTCAAGGTAATGTAAATGAAATGACGAGAGCATTTTTAAGTGAAGTATTTTATTGTTTGAACACCATTCACAGTAGTGCATTTTTAGTATACGCAGGAGAGTTTAGATCGCAACCGAAAAGAAAAAAAACACGTACAATATGACAGGTATTCTTGACTTCCTAATAGCATTTAATATTCCAGGAATGTACCCAGAATATTTTTCTGGAATATTTTAAATTTATCGGGAATATCCCAAAATACTCCGAAATATTCCTGGTACATTCTAGGATCCGAATATTCCGGAGAAATATTTTTTATATGGACGAGGTACATTTCTGGAGCATTTTTTTTTTTTAAGAAACGTCCCATGAATATTTTTTAAATAATATTATTAAAAAAAAATATTAAATAAGAAGATTCGAACTTATGTCTCCCAATTGATAGTCTGCCACTCTACCCGCTACGATTTTTAGAACATTTCAGACATATTCTGGGTTTGAAAAATATTCTGGGTTCATTCTGGGTACATTCTTGGTACATTTCAGAAATCTCTGTTGGCGAATGATAGTCAGTATTGGAGGGCAAGTTATCTTGGGGACCTGAGTTCGACTCCTCTTACTTAATATTATGTTTTTCAAAATAATACTTCAGAAAAATATTTCTGATACGTTTCTGGGATATTTTAAAGAAAATTCCTAAGAATAAACCAAGAAAATATTTGTTCCCAATGTTCCAAAAATGTTTCAGAAACGTTACCCAGTTCATAGTGAAAATATTTCTCCGGTACATTAGTACATTATTTCGGCGGACAAATAATGATCCTAGAATGTATCAGGAATATTCCGGAATATTCCTGGTACATTTGAAATATCACAGATAACTATTCTGGGTACATTATTATGTGCTATTGGGATTTAATTATGAAAATTTCAACATGAAATATATAATATTCACGGAAATGACTGAGTACACTTTGTCATGAAGAAATGAGGTATTTGTAATGATTGCGTTACCGCGAGTAACCTATCATTTGTCCTCTAAACAATCTAAAAAACCTCCTTTCTCAGCAAATTATTGCAAATTTAAATAAACAAAATTGACAATTGTAAGAATTTTCAAAACGTAGTGTAATGTGTAAACTGTGTTTTCTTTGATCTACTACTTTTATTTTTGAATGTTTTTTCACTTAATTTCGAATTAAATATAATTTTTTTTAAATGTGTAATGCATAACGAGAATTGGAGCCTTTATAGTTTTTTATTATGATTTGAACTATAAAAAATGTTTTTGAAATATAATTGACGTAATGTCGATGTTAACCAAACATTTTGGTTAACTGAACTGAATTTTGGTTGATTTAAGCAATATTTAATAAAAAAATTTTAATTAAATTTCGAAATTAATTAAATAATCTGTACAGGCGTCTGTTCTATCATGTATATACGGAAAATATTAACCGCAAAGTCACTTACGGTTTTTTTTTTTCGATTGTAAACCAATCGAGTTCGGTCTCCAATTCAAAACAGAAAAGTTATGTACTCGGGGGGTTTTCCAAGAGAAGAGACCATAAGTGATTTTACCGTCTTCTTCACTTGTATTTGCTATAATAAAAGGACCGTAAGTGCATTTTTTAATGGTTTTGTTAATGATATCTACTGTTTTATTGCAGAATTAGGCGGAACAAATAGCATATATACTTTACCTTTTACCTTAGAAATTACTTTTGAAATAGAAAAATGGATTTTTTAGTACTGAAATCCATCGTAAATGAATTTTTTCATGTTTCTCGATTTTTAAGAAAATGCACTTACGTATCTTTTTCCTCGGGACGGCAGTTATTATCCCCATATCGTGGGCCCAGATATAACATTACTGTGTCTCAGTTAATGTGCATTTCTGGACCTATGCTTAAGTAGAAGGTCTAGGTCAAATCTGGAGCAATAAAATTTTATTTAATATTATTTAATATTAAACAATATTTTAGAAATATATTAAAAAATATTCTTTAAATATTTGGTAATATTACATAATATTAAATACTCTTTCTTATAATATTTTTATAACATTGTTACATTATTACTTCAATATTTAAAAAAATTATAAAATTTCTAAACTTATTTTAATAAATCGCAGTGACACGTAGTCAAAGATTTGTCAACCAATCAGCTGAAAAAACGTCATTGCCACAGCTGGGATTTGAACCGCCGTCCTTCCACGCAGAAGTCTTAAAATATAACCTCTCGGCAAAATCTTTTAGACTCAATCAGAAGTTCTACATTCAATTTATTTGAACAGCATCATTTGAATGAATATAGCTGTAGAACGAGTCTTGAAAGTATAACGAATTTGGTCGAGTGGTTACACTTTCAGTCTCCTGCGTGGACGCACGAGAGTTCGATCCCCAGCTGTGGCAGTGAAGTTGTTTCAACTGATTGGTTTTTTTCAACTGACCGATTTATAAATTTGTTGTAAAATATTTTTTATTCATTTATACATTCTTAATATTTTTTTAATATTTAAAAATATTATAAAAACATGTTTAAAAATATTATAAAAATATTTAAAAAATAATATTTCATTATTAATTTCAAATTCAACTTTTCATCCAGTAAAGTTCAAAAGTGCATTGCACCGATTAAAAATCTAACGTAACTTATCCGGCATACAATTACGATTGTCTCGATGCGCGAGGGTGCTCACTCGAGGAAAGGAGGTCTGCCTTCTTCTCTCCGAGACTCGGGCGCATTAGTGCTGTGTCAAAACGCGAGGAAACAGTCGACGAAGCGATACCGAGTAGAATGCCAGTCGACCATGCGCGTGTCCCCGAATTTTTGACGTCGCATTCCGGTAGTTTGTTATTTTTTCTCGCGCCGCCTCAATCCAAAATGCACCCCTCGAATTAATTTCAATGCGATTAAATTGACCAATCGGAGCCGGCGGAAAATGTGACGACCGGAAAACCAACAGACTTCCCGAACTGTCGTGAGTTTCAGTTAAAAGTGGAGAACAACGTAGGTCGAGCGAGTTCGGCCTGGGAATTTGTCGAAACTCGACCCGAGGATGAATTTTCGACTAGTGGACGGTTTCTCTGGGAAAAGAGTTCTGTGTGCGGCCAAATCGAATAATTAGCGGCATCGAATCGAATTGAAGTTAAATTGAGCAAGTGTGCCAGTGGATCACGGAAGGAGTCTTTCAGCGAGGGAAAGTACAAAAAAGTGCGCTTCGCGCGTTTCGACAATAAGTTATTTCGATTATCCGATCGAAGAAACCGCGATCGCACGACGTTTGTAAGTTACCGTGCAATTGGAAAAAATTTCGTTAGTGTCTTCCAATATAATTGGAATGTTTAATATATTGCGAATATATTAGGAATATATCGAGAATATATTAGGAACATATCGGGTATATATCGGGATTGTATTAGGAATATATCAGGAATATATTTGGAATCTATTGGGATTATATTGGGAATATATTACAAATATATTGGAAATATATTGAGATTATATTGGGAATATATTGGGAATCTATTGGGAATATTTTGGGAATATATTAAAAATATATTGCGATTATATTGGGAATATATTAGCAATATACTGGAAATATATTGGATATATATTGGAAATATATTGTATATATTTAGAATATACTGCAAATATATTGGATATATATTGGGAATATCTTAAGAATATATTGGGAATATGCTGAAATTATATCGGAAATATATTAAGAATATATTGGAAATATATCGGGGATATTTTTTAAAAATATATACAAAATATATCAGGGATATATTGGAAATTTTTCTCTTTTTACCAGGAATATTTCGAATATAGTTTGGCAATACACTGGCACAATATATTGATAATATATTGAAAATATATTGATAATATATTGAAAATATATTAAAAATATATTCTTATTATATGTTTACGAAAGACATATATTGGAAATAGATTGCCAAAATACTTCCAAAAAAATGTTTCTTTTTACTACGATTAATTCAGCTGACTTCTTCGTTTCGTCTGTTCGGTCGGAAAAAAAATTGTAAAAGATTTTGTTAATCGAGTATTACGTGCATTTATACTTTGTTTGCTTTAGGAAGAGGTACGTCGGAGTAAAGTTGTCTGAAACCTACGTGCCGATAAGTTAACATGTCCGATCCGCAAAAGTGTTTCATTTATACCGCTATTTAAAGCCCAATTAATTTTTATGTCCGCTGTAAAACGGGGGAAAAAATTAATAAGCGCCGTTACGGCTGCACGACTGTGCGTGTAGCGCGAAATTTAAACATCGCGGTTACGTCAAATTATAAAACAATGAGCTTGCCGGGAAAATTAAAAATGCGTGAAATATCGTGGACACAATCCGTTACGTCACTTTTACGTAATGATATTCTGCAGAATTTCACTGAGAACGGACCTCGCAAAAATTCTGATTTCATCAACTTTTTTCGTAAGATTGATTCATTAATAATGATTTTTTAATGCAAGTTTTATTAAGTAAATGTTTTATTAAGCAAATAAAATTTTAGTAATTGAGAAAAGTTAAATGTCAGTGTTTCCGAAACTTTAAAATTTTTTAAGTTTCGAAAACAATAATTTTTATTTGTAATAATATTTATTTAATACAAAATGTACAGCAGTGTAAATTTTGGAAATAAATTTTCTAAGGATAGAATTTCCTCGTCGAACGACGAGGAAAAAATATTTAAAAAATGAATGAAAGGTTGATTTCGACAAAAGATTGCTCCGCCTTTCATCAGTTTGCCAAAGATCTTGATGCTGTCATTTCTTCTAAATTATACTTTCGTTCTGCGGTCAAAGAACTCGCGAATTGCAGTGAAACGAACATTGTGAAATCCCCATTTCGACTCCGTTCATCGAAGAACGTTACAAAATGACAAACTTCGGTTCGAACGCGAATTCTTTTTGTCGGAATAAAAATGAGCCAAAAAATCTTCATCGTCAATTACACGTTGAACAATCGCATTGGATAAGCTAATAGCACAAAGGAAAACAGCAAGAAACGGGTTAATCGATGGATTTATGTAGTAAAAAATTGGAAGGAAATTTCGTTTTTTTTATTTCATTAGATTCGACCTATTATTAACCGCGTTGTTTCGCGAAAGTTCGTCCATTGTAAATGTATGAAAGAGATTGCACTTGAAATGACTTTCGCCAAACATGAATGGCACATTTCCTCGTCGCGTGCAAAATTAGAAAATACTTAGAGTACAATTTCGGGAAAGCCGATAGGGTCCAATTTCGCAGTTGCGCAACCGTTTTTCAGTTTTATGCTCGAAAAAATGCGGTAAATTGCTTTATGAAATGTACTTTATGAAGGCTGTTTCCGAGCCAAGATGTTCTGTTTCAGTATCCTTTCGATATTTAAAAATCAT